>CM059289.1:17622164-17714664 GCA_030340665.1 Neosalanx taihuensis
CAGTCACAGTTCAGTTCGTCCTCTCAAAGCATCTTTCTCATGTAGCAAGATAGGTGGAGGCGGAGCTGTCCTGCTTGAGAATCAGTGTCGAGTTTGACGCATTGGTGAAGCCATACACAGGGGCACCTCCCATTGGTTCTAAGGTGAAACTCCACCTGCCTATCAAACTGCAGTCTAGGTGGAGCCTACCATGGGAGACCAGTAGTGCCATTACTACCAGAGGCCCATAGGGGGTGCCCTACACACACAGGTCTATCTGTGAATATCCAGAACACTGGGAAGCTGTCAGGGCTGTCTGTGACTCACCAAGTCACCCCATGAGTCAGGAAAAAACAGAAGGAGATGGGTCACATGTCCCCAACATGATCCACCCCATGAAATACATGATGATTTACCCCATGATTTACCCCATGATTTACATTTATTCATTTAGCAGACGCTTAATCCAAAGTGACTTCCAAGAGAGAGCTTTACAAAAGAGCATTGGTCAACGTGACCGACGTAACATAACAGATTTATAGATTATGAGACATACATCGTGAGAACCAATAAGTGCCAAGGAAAGAGCTATGCGACCATTCAGCCGAACAAGTTTACAAATTTGAAGAATCAAATAACAATACATTTAGATCTCAAATTACACTATGGCCTGAACGCAGCACAAAAACAGTAAGCTGGTTGTTTCTGAACACACGAGCAGGTAAACAGCGCCCTCTGCTGGAGAAGATGAAACAGTGGAGGACAATGATGACTTGCAGTACTAAGACTGTAGAGGAGGCAGCCATTGTTCCATGAGGAGAAGAGAGAGGGGATTTTTTTTCCTACGCCATTATTTTAAGCTTCCATGTAAAGTATACGCTGAACAATCAACCTTTAAACAATATGTTTCACCACTGAACGAACTGGACAATGAAGTGAGATAACAACGCTCATCTTAACTACCACAGACTGCCATTTGAAAGAAGGGAGCTTCCACATTCTATATTCACAGCAGGGAGGCAACTGTTATCCTGGCCCTGCCTAGCTGGATGATTGGGGGATAGATGGCGCAAATGTATCCTCTGGAGCAACAAGGATGAGGCCCCACCCTCAGACCCTGTCTCCTCCTGGCCAATCACACGCAGCTGAATGGGTATGACATCACCACAGCAGTGCTGGAATTACTGGTGCAATGGTGGAGTGACTGGCTTTGCCCTGCGAAAAGACACGTTCCTCGTCCTAAACAAGCGTAGGCTCCTTGTGAGGGTGTGTGAGAGTATGTGGGGGGGTGTGAGGGTGTGTGAGGGTATGTGTGTGTGTGTGGGGGGGGGGGGGGGGTGTGAGAGTATGTGTGTGTGTGTGTGTGTGTGTGTGTGTGTGAGGGTGTGTGAGGGTTTGTGAGGGTTTGTGAGAGTGTGTGGGGGGGTGTAAGGGTGTGTGTGTGTTTGTGTGAGGGTGTGTGAGGGTTTGTGAGAGTGTGTGAGGGTGTGTAACAGGGTGTGTGAAGGTTTGTAACAGGGTGTGTGAGGGTGTGTAACAGGGTGTGTGAGGGTGTGTAACAGGGTGTGTGAGGGTGTGTAACAGGGTGTGTGAGGGTGTGTAACAGGGTGTGTGAGGGTGTGTAACAGGGTGTGTGAGGGTTTGTAACAGGGTGTGTGACGGTGTGTAACAGGGTGTGTGAGGGTGTGTAACAGGCGTGTAACAGGAGATGGGTGCCAGACAGGACCACATGGAGGAGAGGATGAAGCAAGTCTGCTCTACTGAGCATGCTTACTCTCCTACCTGCAGGAGCTATTTTTAGCCGTTGAGGTGATGCAGGAGCATGAGGACTGGGAGAGCCACAGATGTTAACCCTTCACTGGGAGAGGAAAGGCTCTGAAGGGAGCTCCCTAACGTTATGGGAAAACTGAGATGACCTATGACCTATGAGGCTAAATTACACAATGAAGCTAAATCCACATTCTGTAACCACATGAAACCAGACTACGAGAGTTCCAAGCTGTCGTTGTGTTTGTGTTATGAGTGTGTTGGTGGTGCTGTTATGAGTGTGTGTGTGTGTGTGTGTGGTGTTATGTTGAGTATGTGTGTGGTGTCATTATGAGTGTGTGAAGTGTTATGAGTGTGTAAGTGGTGTTATGAGTGTGTGTGTGTGCTGTTACGAGTGTGTGTGTGTGACCTGAATGGCTCTTTCTGCTCCATTAGCAGAATCAAGCTGAACCAAGATCAGGGGAGTTACTGTAGGATTACCATCTTAGGCAGGATGGTCAAACAGTTGTTATGGTTGGCAGTAATACTGTTGTTCTCAATAATACAAGCTCACAAACAAACAAGGGCAATCTCATTATTATTTGACACGTCTTGAGGGGTTTACTTGTTAATATAACTGGTACATGCATCCGTGTGTTCTCTGTGCTTGACATGGCACAAACTGGGTCAATAGTGAATACATCATGTGGGAGAAACTCCTTCTAAATCTAGAGCAGCACAGTGTGAGCAGCAGCAGCAGTACACTGTGAGAAGTAGCACAGTGTCAGCAGCACAGTGTGAGAAGTAGCACAGTGTCAGCAGCACAGTGTGAGAAGTAGCACAGTGTGAGAAGTAGCACAGTGTCAGCAGCACAGTGTCAGCAGCACAGTGTGAGAAGTAGCACAGTGTGAAAAGTAGCACAGTGTCAGCAGCACAGTGTCAGCAGCACAGTGTGAGAAGTAGCACAGTGTGAGAAGTAGCACAGTGTCAGCAGCACCGTGTGAGCAACAGCAGCACAGTGTGAGCAGCAGCACAGTGTGAGCAGAAGCACAGTGTGAGCAGCAGCACAGTGTGAGCAGAAGCACAGTGTGAGCAGAAGCACAGTGTAAGCAGCAGCAGCACAGTGTGAGCAGTAGCACAGTATGAGCAGAGTAGCACAGTGTGAGCAGAGTAGCACAGTGTCAGCAGCACGGTGTGAGCAGTAGCACAGTGTGAGCAGCAGCACAGTGTGAGCAGAGTAGCACAGTGTGAGCAGAGTAGCACAGTGTCAGCAGCACAGTGTGAGCAGTAGCACAGTGTGAGCAGCAGCACAGTGTGAGCAGAGTAGCACAGTGTCAGCAGCACAGTGTGAGCAGTAGCACAGTGTGAGCAGCAGCACAGTGTGAGCAGCAGCACAGTGTGAGCAGCAGCACAGTGTGAGCAGTAGCACAGTGTGAGCAGCAGCACAGTGTGAGCAGCAGCACAGTGTGAGCAGCAGCACAGTGTGAGCAGTAGCACAGTGTGAGCAGAGTAGCACAGTTTCAGCAGCACAGTGTGAGCAGTAGCACAGTGTGAGCAGAAGCACAGTGTAAGCAGTAGCACAGTGTGAGCAGCAGCAGCACAGTGTGAGCAGTAGCACAGTGTGAGCAGTAGCACAGTGTGAGCAGCACAGTGTGAGCAGTAGCACAGTGTGAGCAGTAGCACAGTGTGAGCAGCAACAGCACAGTATCAGCAGAACAGTGTGAGAAGTAGCACAGTGTGAGCAGTAGCACAGTGTGAGCAGTAGCACAGTGTGAGCAGCAACAGCACAGTATCAGCAGAACAGTGTGAGAAGTAGCACAGTGTGAGCAGTAGCACAGTGTGAGCAGAGTAGCACAGTTTCAGCAGCACAGTGTGAGCAGAAGCACAGTGTGAGCAGAAGCACAGTGTAAGCAGCAGCAGCACAGTGTGAGCAGTAGCACAGTATGAGCAGAGTAGCACAGTGTGAGCAGAGTAGCACAGTGTCAGCAGCACGGTGTGAGCAGTAGCACAGTGTGAGGAGCAGCACAGTGTGAGCAGAGTAGCACAGTGTGAGCAGAGTAGCACAGTGTCAGCAGCACGGTGTGAGCAGTAGCACAGTGTGAGCAGCAGCACAGTGTGAGCAGTAGCACAGTGTGAGCAGAGTAGCACAGTTTCAGCAGCACAGTGTGAGCAGTAGCACAGTGTGAGCAGCAGCACAGTGTAAGCAGTAGCACAGTGTGAGCAGCAGCAGCACAGTGTGAGCAGTAGCACAGTGTGAGCAGTAGCACAGTGTGAGCAGCAACAGCACAGTATCAGCAGAACAGTGTGAGAAGTAGCACAGTGTGAGCAGTAGCACAGTGTGAGCAGCAACAGCACAGTATCAGCAGCACAGTGTGAGCAGCAGCACACTGTCAGCAGCACAGTGTGAGCAGCACAGTGTGAGCAGCACAGTGTGAGCAGTAGCACAGTGTGAGCAGCACAGTGTGAGCAGTAGCACAGTGTGAGCAGCACAGTGTGAGCAGCAGCAGCACAGTGTGAGCAGCACAGTGTGAGCAGTAGCACAGTGTGAGCAGCACAGTGTGAGCAGCAGCAGCACAGTATCAGCAGCACAGTGTGAGAAGTAGCATAGTGTGAGCAGCAGCACAGTGTGAGCAGCAGCACAGTGTGAGCAGCACAGTGTGAGCAGAGTAGCACAGTGTGAGCAGCAGCACAGTGTGAGCAGCAGCACAGTGTGAGCAGCAGCACAGTGTGAGCAGCAGCACAGTGTGAGCAGCAGCACAGTGTGAGCAGCAGCACAGTGTGAGCAGCAGCACAGTGTGAGCAGCAGCACAGTGTGAGCAGCAGCACAGTGTGAGCAGCAGCACAGTGTAAGCATCAGCACAGTGTGAGCAGCAGCACAGTGTGAGCAGCAGCACAGTGTGAGCAGCACAGTGTGAGCAGTAGCACAGTGTGAGCAGCAGCACAGTGTGAGAAGTAGCACAGAGTAAGCAGTAGCACAGTGTGAACAGCAGCACAGTGTGAGCAGCAGCACAGTGTGAGCAGCAGCACAGTGTGAGAAGCACAGTGTGAGCAGCAGCAGCACAGTGTGAGCAGCAGCACAGTGTGAGCAGCAGCACAGTGTGAGCAGCAGCACAGTGTGAGCAGCAGCACAGTGTGAGCAGCACAGTGTGAGCAGCAGCACAGTGTGAGCAGCAGCAGCACAGTGTGAGCAGCAGCACAGTGTGAGCAGCAGCACAGTGTGAGCAGTAGCACAGTGTGAGCAGCAGCACAGTGTGAGCAGCACAGTGTGAGCAGCAGCACAGTGTGAGCAGCACAGTGTGAGCAGCAGCACAGTGTGAGCAGCAGCACAGTGTGAGCAGCACAGTGTGAGCAGCAGCACAGTGTGAGCAGCAGCACAGTGTGAGCAGCAGCACAGTAAGCAGCCTCCCACCCACCATTCTCCTGAGTCATGCCATTTCCAGGAACAGAAAAACAACAACAGTGTTTCAACTGAGGACACTCACCTGGCAGTCAAAGTCCTGGAAGTTGCGAGAGTTCTGGAAGAAAAAAAAAAAAGAGCAAACAGAGTTGTTATTGTGTGTTCCGTGTTCCGTTCAAGACACAGACATGAAACATCTCTGAGGAACATCAAAGACCTGATAAGTGCTGTTCAGCTGACCGGTCGTTCCAACAGAGAGACCTACACCTATCTCTAACTCTCCTGTTGAGTATCTCTCTGCTGTTCTGGCAGCTGGTCTCTTAATGGGGTGACCACTAGGTGGAGCGAGAGGTCAGCCAGAGACTCGCTCAGCTTGATGAGATCATGTTATTTTACACCTGGCCTCATGATACGTCAGTCTACCAGCCTCTGCTTTAGTCAACACTCTTCCTCCAAACCCCCCAAAATCTGCCTAACCGTCTGAGATGTTTACCTGGGGTCACCAGGATGATTTGCTCCAGCACCTGACTGAGCTAACAGAGGGGGTCACGTTCTCCAGACAGGCTGAATCATCAGGCTCACTGTCCCACCTAAAGAAAGACTGTGTCATGGTTTCGTTCTGCTGGCTCCTCGCTGCAGTGGAGCTGGGCCTTCAGGATCGGTGGGCAGAGAGCTTTGATCTGCCAGAGGATCCCCCCCCCCCCCCCCCCCCCCCCGCTGCTGCTCTTCCACTGGCATCTTTAAATGAATTTCTGCCAGCTTTGCCTTTGATCTCCCCCTTCCTTCCCTCTTGCTTTCAAACTCCCATCCTTCCTTTATCTCCCGCCGTTCTCTCCTTCTTATCCTATTGACTCCAATCGCTCTCTCTCTCTTTTTTTCCTCCTCTACCATGAACCAGATATTATAAATAATGCACTTTGATGAGCAGAGTACACACACGAGTGCTGTGCACAGCTGTTGGGATACGTATGCCCCCCCCCCTGCCCCCGTCACCTCACCTTGCTGGTCAGCAGGGGCTTGATCTCAGTCAGCTGAACGTCCTGTAGCTCTTCCATATTCCTGTCTGGTCGCTCTAAGAAGAAAGGATGAGACAGAGCAGATGAGCGCCCCCGAATGATACCTCGGTGCAAACTGGGATGAACAAGAGTTGCATTGTTGTGTGACCTGCACTCATGAACGCATCTGCTAATATCAATACGAGCACACACACACACACACACACACACACACACACACACATCTGAACATCGCAGATTACTGACAGAATCCCACTGGGTCGATAGCGTTCCGATTCATGTCATAGGCATGATCCCGGTTAGCAACAGCACATTATACTGTCTTATCTATTAGTATGGATGTGTGCGCTCATAGTGACCTGTCCCCCCGTCCCCCCGTCCCCCAGTCCTCCCCAGGGACTCCTGCTCTCCCACACCCAGCTATGCAACACACATGACATGAGGCAGCAGGAAGGAGGTGGGGGTTGAAGGGCATTCGGCCAATCAATTCCACAGGAGAGGTCATACCTCTCCTCCATACTTATAAGCCAAGCAAACATGGAACAAGGTGGACAAGAGCACTACGGCATGCCTCATTTATTTACCCCCCCTTAGGCCTCTATTTATCCCGGCAAATGATTTCACAGGGACACCTTATGTGTTTTCTCCCCCTTCCCCGCTACCCCCCTCATGGCTTCCACCTCAGCCCTCATTCAAGGTGAGAACGGGGGGGCCGTGTTGGGTTACCTGGAGCTCTGGTTACACTGAAAAGCATATGGATGAGACAGAGGTTCTCTGATTACTGAAGGTTGGAACAAACAACCAGTTGGACAGACGATGAGCTGTTATAGTAAGTACAGTGCCTCAGACTGGGAGAGATAAATGCTTATAATGAACCCAAATCAACCTGAAGTACCATTGGACAGAACCGAGGCCAATAGCAGTCTGATCTGATGCATTCACTTCCTGTGTCTGAGTCCGCCTCTCTATTGACCTTGGGCTTCAGTATCAGATCACCTTCAGGGTTGGTTAGTGAAGGGCCTGTGACTCAACCAACCAGAGCAGCTCTGCTTGGTGACATCACCCCAGTTTGAGTCAACAGGAAGACCTTTAGGCTGTCTTCATGGACCTGCTGCTGGCCAATAGCAGCATACAAGCTGGGGGTGGAACTCTCCTGCTGGTGACTAGATCGAACTGCTTCCTGGAAACGGCTAGAAGTTCCACTCAAAATCCATAGGAGTGACTTAGATTTAGAAAAGATAATCATATATTGATGCCATCATAATCTAATCACAGTCCAGGCTGACATCTGAGGTGTTTATCAATAACTGTGTGCCAACGATTCAGAACAGGCTTTGAGTGACAACAGTACCATATCAATTGAAGAAAAAAAAGAAAACATCAAAAGTCAGAAGTAATTACCCAGAACTGAGAGAAACTATGGAGTGGAATCCTGCTGACAAATCCGGCTCAGAGGAACTAAATAATATTTAGACAAGCTCTGAGGAGAAAAGAAAAACAAATATTCTGCATGCTTGAGCAGATTAAGCGTATTGGCCGGATCAATCCAACACTTCCTCAGGCTGTCACAGAAATTGGGACGGAGGCAAAGGCCAACTGTAATCGTAGCCTGCTAATCGGCTAATAGAGTACCCACGGAGTGGGGTCAGGCTAGACTTACCCAAATTATAGACTGACAGGTTAATTGCAGACCTGCCCCCCTGCAGGGGTTACCTGGGAAACAACCCCCTGGTTGTTCCTTCAATGTCCAAGAGAGAAAGACCCCCCCACCCGAGGCTTGGTTCTCTGTGTGGCCTCTTGCTGTTTCTCCAGCCACCTGCAATAACAGCAGCTTCCCTCTAGACTGGCCTGTCTCTTGTCTGAACTATGCCATCCTATTGTACTGTACAGTGTGTGCAGCTGTTGCCATAGAGACAATTCTGGGGATGTTTATTCTGAGCTAGGAGCCCCTTGGGGAAAAACAAGAGAGATCCAGGCAAGAGGAAGTCATCACGGCTGGGATAGAAGTCGATTGTGGCCGTTCTAGTGGGTGATAGAGACTGAGAAAGGGTATTGAGAGCATGTGTCGTTAGCAGTGATTACAGCAGAATTTGCTGCAAAACAGTGTGCCACATCTCCAGAGGTCTGATTCAGCGGGTAAAGCTGGAGCGTTGAGAGGCAGGTAGGAGTCGAACACAGGCAACTCTGACTGCAGCAACATGAACGTTGTTACTAATGACGTCTCCTGGCAGATATGACAGAATAGGGATCATTAAGGAAACACTAATTTAAGCAGACATGTAGATCTGACTTCCATGAGCCAAAACCACACAACGAGCAGACAAACACAAATATACCAATAAGAGAGAGGAACATACGAGCACACTGGGCTCAGAGAGAGACGCGTGTGGAAGTCAAGTGTGAGGAAAACCACAGGTTATCTCTCTGACACAGCGAGGGAAAGGTCCTTAGTGGCTCATCTCCTCGTTTAAGACTAAACACAAGACATGAGACAGATAAAACAAGGATGATTCAACTTTGAGGATTCAAGGTAAAATGTACACTGTCTTTTTGAAAGGGAAGGCTGCACTCCCTGTGACCCACATCCAGCCTGGGGCTGAGCTAGTGTGGGCTGGGCTGGCCTGGGCTAGTGTGGGTCCGGCTGGACTGGACTGAGGCTGGGGTGGGGCTGGACTAGTGTGGGCCGGGCTGGGCTAGTGTGGGTCCGGCTGGACTGGACTGGGGCTGGGGTGGGGCTGGGCTGGCTACAGGGATGGTAGAGTTGTTAGCTAAGCTTAATGCTGACACACACATAAACGGCGAACAAAAGGGAGTGTTGTAGCCACCTTGTCAGGTGCTGGTATGAGATGATTGATGAAGAGGACCAATCTGCCCCACCATTCCTGCCTCAGTCCCCATCCACCCATCATGTCTCCATCCATCTCTCTCTCACGCTGGAGGGCAGAGGAGCTCCACCCAGGAGAGGCTCCATGATGGATCGCAGCTTACTGGCCACCAGTTCAACCAAAAACCCAGATAAGAGTCTCACTGGTAACCCTGGACTAAATGTACTAAGTATCATATTATGAGTAAAAACTGGGTAACTATTTGACAGATAAATGTTGCTGTTTGTGTTCTTTGGTCCACAATCATTTGAACAAATACAGTCCCAATTACTGAACAGAGGGACGTCTGTGTCTGGGAGGTTTTGGGGGAGTTAGCAGTCAGTCAAGCATCAAAAACACAACAGAAATGGGACAAGCCAAATTCCAGAGATGCTACCTCCATGCCAACCATTCAGCGGGACTCCCCCGTTCCTACCCGCTCCTCTCCAAGTGCCTGCCGTTGTCGTGGTTACCTTGAAAAGAAAATGATATCCCTTGTTTCTGGGTGGCAACTGGATGCCACCGTACCCCTTGCCTTTGTAACCAGGAACATCTCACTTGAAACTCGTTCCCTACAAACACATATTTATAGCGCTTAGTTTGACAATAATCCACCACAGAGTGTAATTATGTGTTTAGGGACTCTGTTATAGGACTCAGTTCCAGATAATTCCGAAAACTCTAACCATGGGGGTTTGGTAAGAGAATTAGGAGGAAAATCTCTTCATTTTTTTCATTTCCCTTCTGTCAAGGCATTAATGCGGCAACCGGAAGTGTAAGCCATATGTTCTGGTCCAAACAACCGCTCTGATGTTTAATCCGCTGAGACAATAAGATGAAAATAGAACACACAGGACCAGAACTGGATCCAGCCTGACATCCTTCTCGGTCTCAGTACCATGAGAGCCACATCAGGAGCAGCATCCTCTGAACAGGACCAGGCTCTGGGATGTCGACTGTCCCAGGTGAGGCTCCTGTTTTCAGGATGTTGTCCTGAGGACCCGGTCATTACGTCTCCCTACCCCAGCCATACAACAAGATCTCTACACATCTTGACTAATTCCTTTAAAAAGGCTGTTCTGGATTGTATAAATCCTCAGCACATACAAAGGCTTGGATAGAAGAACATGAAATAACTCAATAATAACTGAACGGCGTGACATTTTAATATCCCTGAAAGCACAATCTGTCAGTAATGTAGAAGTCACTCAGCATTCAGTGCTTTTTCTAGGAATTTACCTCTTGGAAACTTCCTAAGAAATGTCAAGGCACATTCCTGGTACAGTTGGATTATTTTCAGATAAGAAAGTGACTAAATGATCATGCGCATCATTAACACATGGATTAAGGTGAGACTGGGTTCAACACCCCAGACACATCTTCATCATTCAGATAAAACACCAAAGGAAACATACAGACTCCACTGCAGGGACATTTCCAAATACAGACCAGTGAACACGCCGTTATGGAGGATTCATCTGGGAGTGCTACTATGTAGAGAAGGGGCGGATGAACATGACCTTGTGGCGTGTTTCTCTTGTGGCGTGTTTCAGTTTTATCTGCCTCTCTGTCTCTCTCTCTCCTCAGCATCTGTCACAGTGTGTGTGTGTGTGTGTGTGTGTGTGGGAGAGTTTCAGGATTATACTATATTTGGTTTTGGTTTACACTGCCAGTGTGTTTGTGTGCATGTCTGTTTGTGTATTTGTGTGTGTGTTGGTATTACAGTAGAGGCTTGGTTCAGTTTTCCACTTGCACAGAGCAGGCCCACTGCATTAACCTTTCTGCCAAAATGGAAGCCCCCCTCTCCTCTCCTCTCCCTGACTGGGAAGAGCCCAGCAACAAACACAAAGTCACAAACGCAGGAACCACAAAGCTCAGGTCAGTGACAGGATATAAGGTTCCCCACACGTGCAAAGCACAAACGTGTCCACATGAACACATTCAAGCAGATACCGCAACGGCCCCTTATTACGATCCTCCAAGGGCTTTTAAAGTATTGCTTTATCTGCTAAGGGTCTTCTGAGATTAAAAAAAAGCATCTCCCCATATTGATTTAGGACCGCATATCTGTTGGCATCATCAGTAATATAAAAGCCTGTCTCCAACACATCAGCCACTTGGCTTTACAGAGTGTCTAACGTCCCAAATTATGATTCGTCAGATTTTCAGAGAACGGCTATAAGATGGATTTACAACACTAACACGACGCAGACCAGCAGACTATTTTTCACTCAAGTACCGCTGTGCGTCCATCCAACTGCAAACGAACATGAAATCAACCAAGGTTTAAGTACTAATCATACATTGTTTATTAACCATCATGTAGGTTTGCTGGGGAAAGATCGTGTGTGAAGCAGTTCTTCCTATTTCATTCCACATTCAGAATTTCCAGCTCAGCAAGCTCTATTTTGGTCTTCATTTATAAGTCATGGAGCGGTCCGAGCACTACGCTGCATATCACGTTTTAAGAGCGTCTTTCGGATGATGTGATTTGATTCTTAGAAGCACTTGTCTCTCTCTGTCGCCGTGACGTCGGTGGAGACAGCACGAGCAGGTGTGTTCGGAGTGTGAGTCTGCATCACGTTGTTGTCCCAAGTCCAAGGCTGAAATAAAAGATCTTTCGCCATCATCAGCCTCATAAAGCCACACAGACATGGAGGAAAATCTACCACTATAATAAGCGAATGTCAGCAAATGGTCAAACACCCAATAAATATGCCCGCGATCTATAACCTGGGTTGGAGAGAGGTGTGGGCGGGGCTCTTCTCCCCCTGCTAAAACTTCTATAAATAAGGTTGAATGGGCGTCCTGTCAGTGCTGCTTTCAGCACAGCTAACAGAGGACCTGCCTGGCCGCTCCCATGCCAGGCTAGCTGCTGCAGACTGGAGGGCTGCAGGGGGTTCCTAACCTGGTTCACTCATGCAGATAAGAGCAGAGTGGGGGGGGAAGCACAACACTGGGGGAGACAAGGAGAGAGAGGACAAGTTCACATGGAGGCAGAGCAGCAGGTTGGAGGGTGGGTGTGTCTAGGATGAGAGCCACACAGGAGCCAGAGAGGTGCTGGACCAGCAGGACAGCACAGGAGAGATGTGATGGATGTAGGGGACCACAAGGGCATGAGAGCTGGGGAGACAACAGGCTGGTGACAGGGGGGCAGCTAGCTCACCCCCACATCGATAACCACGCAGTCAGTAACCTCTCCTCCTGCGCTCTCAGATATTCCATAGATAAAGACATGCCAGGTTCTTCAATTTAGAAAAACCTTCCTAGTTAAATAAAACAATATTGACAGAGGGGAGTGAGTAGTTCATGAATGTATTGCAAATGGAAGTCCTTCAGGGAAACCTGGAGTAAAATAGTCGTATGTACGGAGATTAGTTTTGTGAGCTGTGAGATTACATTTAGTCATTTAGCAGAGGCTCTTATCCGGAGCGACTTACAGCATACAGGGACATTCCCCCCCCCCCCTCCCCCCCGAGACAAGTAGGGTGATGTGCCTTGCACAAGGACACAACATCATATTGGCACGGCCGAGGTTCAAACCGGGAACCTTCTGATTACTAGCCTAGCCGCTCAGCCACCTGACTCCATGATAGAGCCATCACACGGCTAGGTTGGCTGTCACACTGACTGATCGCTGACAAGTCAATCTCCCACGGAGGATCCTGTGAGCCCAGCACAGCACAGGCGCCTTCTGTTCTGGTCTCCAAGGAGGCTGGCTGTGTCCTTGGCAACCACAGGGAGCCATCACACCCCCAAACTCCACCCCCTCCATGGAGCACTAACGCTGACGCCATGACGACCAAATGACCTTTAGCATCATTTCCATAAGGCCTCTCACTCTCATCAGCCCAGCCCAGCTAAGGAGCAGTGAGGCTGCTTTACGAGCAGCTCAATCAGGCAGGAAAGACTGAGGAGGAAACTGAGATCATCACAGACAGGGTCATGTACCATCTGAACCTACAGACAGGGTCATGTACCATCTAAACCTACAGACCGGGTCATGTACCATCTGAACCTACAGACAGTGTCATGTACCATCCGAACCTACAGAGTCATGTACCATCTGAACCTACAGACAGAGTCATGTACCATCCAAACCTACAGACAGGGTCATGTACCATCTGAACCTACAGACAGAGTCATGTACCATCCAAACCTACAGACAGGGTCATGTACCATCTAAACCTACAGACAGGGTCATGTACCATCTAAACCTACAGTCAGGGTCATGTACCATCCAAACCTACAGACAGGGTCATGTACCATCTAAACCTACAGTCAGGGTCATGTACCATCTAAACCTACAGACAGGGTCATGTACCATCCAAACCTACAGACAGGGTCATGTACCATCTAAACCTACAGTCAGGGTCATGTACCATCTAAACCTACAGTCAGGGTCATGTACCATCTAAACCTACAGTCAGGGTCATGTACCATCCAAACCTACAGTCAGGGTCATGTACCATCTAAACCAGTGGTGTCAAACTCGTGCCATTGTGGGCCAAGTGGGTGCAGGTTGTCGTGTTTACCAAGCCACTACACCAGCTGATTTCACTGACGAGCTTTTCCACTTAGTAAAATTAAACTTGTTATTGAAATCAGCTGGTGTAGTGGCTTGGTTGACACGAAAACCTGCACCCCCTTGGCCCGCCATGGCACGAGTTTGACACCTGTGATCTAAACCTACAGACAAGGTCATGTACCATCTGAACCTACAGAGACAGGAAGAGCTGCTTAGTCTGGTCACAAGCTTCCCACAACTCGCCCCTCAGTAACACAAACACAAACACACAAATATGGAGACACTCACATACAGACACACTGGCAGCCCTACCCAATTTCCCTAAGCTTCCTTTACTCAATGTGGCAGTTTGCAGTCTGAAGCTGGCTTGCCAAGCAACTCTTTACTAGGAAAGGCTGAGTCACCTTATTTGGTACAGAAATATCTTACCGTTGTTAAACTTTCATTGTTAAACATTAGTGAGGACTGGTAAAGGAGGGTGTGTTCAATGATTAATCAAGCTCAACTTGGTTCCGGACCTGACTTGTAATTTAAGATTCATTGTTGATGTTATCTGCCTTTGACTTGAGACACACAGCAGTGTCTTTCCTTCATCTCCAGTCTGATTGTTTTGGGTTTGAACCGGGGGAGGAGACTTGGCCCTGTGGTGCAGTGTGTCCTCAGCTGTGTGTCCTCCATTAACACAGCTGTAATTAAAACTGGCAAGGACTTCCATTTTCCTTGGTGTCTCAAAGCCCAAAACATATCATGGATACCATTTACCCTCACACTTTTTACCAAGTGTGAGATCCTCTACAGTTGAACTGTGGTGTCTACAGCAAGTACAGGGACATTCCCCCATGAATGTGCATGAATATACGTATTTATGTACATATCACAAGAATGTAATAGGTTATTTGGATTTTAACAGCAGGAAACATAAGTGTCCAAGACAAATTATCTTTGGGTCAAGTAAGTTGATCATTTCTTTTGGCCTGACCATAGGTATGGATCTGTGGTGGCTCGATCAAATCTGCACAGACCAAACATCACCTCCATAACTTTTCCTTAAAACAAGGCAAGGAGAATTAGGGACCTGTGAGTTAATTTATGGATTATCTGTGAACACTTAACATGTATCGTAAACCAATGTATTGTTTATTCTCTGTATCAAAGAGGAGCCATGGTGAATGTTTTTTGTCGATCCATGCGTGTGTGCACGGGCAGCAGTGTGTGCGTGTGTGTGTATCTCGGCAGTGAAGGACGGCCTCGGGCATTTACAGGTCCATTCACCTTGAGCTGTGTCCACAGCAACAAGCTTACCACCTGTGCTCTCTCTCTCTCTCTCTGTCTCTCTCTCTCTCTCCTCTGCTCTCTTCCATGCTCTCTCTCCCTTTTCACCATCTCCCTCTCTCACCACCTGCATGCTGTCATGCTGACACTGATAAAGAAATGAGGCAGCTCTCTTCCAGATGCTTTATCACAGCCTGCGGTGACTGACAAGCAATCGTCGCACACAACACTTACAGAACTGTCTACAGTGAAGTGACACAAGGCTCACGAGATGAGCAGGAAGTCATCTAACGAAATAAAGAGTGTTGCATCAAGGTTATTACAACAGTGAGCACTCAACAAGGTGACAGTCATCCCTCATAGAGTAAGGAAGTTTGGACCTAGATAGGAGGTCTCTATTTGAGAAGTTCCCTTAACAGATCCTGTACACAGTCTGTACCGTAACCTTATAGGCACAGGCTTGAATTGTACAGCTCTACACAGCTCAATTTCAACAGCACAGCACAATGTGAAGACAAACAGCAGAGGGACCTAGAACCAAGATATTTACCGCTTAATGGCCCTACAATTAATAATCAATATGTGACCGGGAGTGGTTAATGTAGCCTTGCAGACCAGTGGACTAACACTTGGTAGAATGCTCCTATCCTCTCTCAGTGCAATGAACCCTAGTAGCAGGTTTCGCCTTCTTGGCAACTTTGACATGACAGTGATGCTGAGGTGATCCAGCGTACAGACTGCTAGCTATACAAGGCTGACCGGCAGCTTCAGCACAGCTTAATTAAACCCTGAATCTCCCCTGTGAGTTGTATCCCCTGGCAACAGATCTATACGCTACTGTGAACGTGTTATAATAAGACTTAATTAAACTGGTTTATCTAATCATTTTCTTTAGGTCTAAATACAGGTGCCTTAAAATCAAGGAAATGGTGGAGTTTCCACAGAAATGCAGCCTTTTAAGTTGGAATGGAAAAGCCACACTGGAAACCTGCAGTATTAGACTTTTCAAACTATGTTTGTTAAGAGGGGTTTGCTCTTTTATTTAGCTATAAACCGGTAACAGGCAAAGTCTTATCTGCTATATATATATGTAAAATATTGGCCCAAAGTAAATAGAAGCTTTGTTGAAAGCCACAACTGGAAGAAATGGAGGGTTTGTTGTGTAAACTTTAACCGCCATTGCTTATTATTTTGAGGTCATTCTTGGGATCATATAACCTGAAAATCCTGCCTATACCTCAGGACACATGACCTTCGAATAACCAGGTGACAGCTGACAATGTCATCTCATACAGCCTAATCCTTCCAGGCCACTAGTGACCAACATCAGCATGGCACCTATCCTCTCCTCACAGATCATTCTGTGTCACAAATCGTTACTGTAAGAATCAAAGATCATTCCCACACACGTAGTCTAGGAAATTATATGGGTACTGCACTTGGATAGCATGGATGTGGTTTCTTAAATGGTATCAAGAAGACATGTGTAGTAGTCTGATGATAAACAGTTTTCTAGAGATCTTCTACAGGTTTGAAATGTTCAGGGGCCTCTTGATTCAAGCTTGGCTGGATCTCCAGGCCCGGGGTCACTCATATATCGAGTACCGTCCAGTAGTCTACGCCTACGCTATCAAACATTGTTACGTTACTTTTCTTCAAATAAAAATCAATAAAATATTATCAATAATTATTTATTATTAAATAATGCAAAATTGTCACAACGGGTAAACTCGAGAATAAACCGTCCTGTTTTAACTGAGTCCGTCGATCTGGTTACAAAGTGTTCAATGCAGTTCCAGCCTGCGCCACTTCAAATATACTTTATATTAAAACATCGACTGCTTATATGAACGGATTTTAATGGTCGAAGTCTGTCATTTTCACCGCTCTATTTCTACATGCCTGTCAAAATGTCTGTACAAAAATAGTCCATAAACACAACCGAGGAACTGGAACGCAAAAAGAATTGCTGGACAAATATTGCGAACTGCGACTCTCCCACCATTGAGCACATCTGTAATAGATATATTGTAATATTTCATTGTACAATGGATGTTCACACTTACCGCTTTGGGGGAAAAAAGGCAATATTCAGTCAATTCCACCAAAAATATTGGTAATATAGAATACGTTAACTAGGTGAAATGATAATGGTGTGCCGCACGTTCTCAGCGTGTTTCCTCCTCCAGTGAATGTCCCAGTTCTGGGCGGATCTACTGCGTCCTGAACATGTCGGAGTATAAGACGCACAGCCAATAACAGGGGGGACAAATCCAGCTGAACGCCCCCAAGAGGTTAAAGAAAAAGATGCTTTTCTCAGATGGCAGGCCAGGGTCTCACTTGGCCTTCCCCATCTGCACTGGCCCCAAGATTAAAAGATTAGAATTCACATTAAGTTTCAGTATTTTTATTTTGTATTCCAGATGTGATTGTGTAATCGTACACATCCGGCTGAAAACATGTTCTCGAACTCAATGGGAGACTTTGTCATCCTTTGACATTTTTTTCAAGCAGGTTTCCAGCTGTTCAAGCAAAACATTGTAATGTGACTCAGTTGAAGCCCAGTCTACTTATCAACAACACGTGACATCTAACATGACGTGGATCTTCATTTTGATTTAAATAATCACAAGCCTACTTTTAATCAAAGGGAATTTATTTATGTACCAGCATTTTTACTTCCCCCCCTCAACATCACACATTAGTATACAAGCCTACATTTACGATGATCCTTTTTGGACATGAATGAAAAATACATTTCATTTCAATACAAAGATGTCCCAAATGATCATTATTGAACGCTGTATTAACACACAATATAAAACATTGCAAATAAACTGAATAGGTGAAACAATAAACATGTATAGGAAAACAACATGTACAATTCTGTCACAGGAGTCTTACCACTGACAACAGGCCACAAGATTCTAGGTTCATGAAATCTCCAGATAGAATATTTGCAGTGAGTCACAAGGCTGAATGCCACAAGCCTAGCGCAGATGTAAATGGGGAAAAGAGAGGGTATAAACATGAATATAGTACGAGAAGCGAAGCCAGCACGAAAATAACATGAAATCAAATAATCTGTTACCATCAATCCCCTTTGATTTTGGACAAAAATAACTTCACAGTGTGTTATGAAACTAAACCTTGGTTCCCTGAAGCTGCTGTGGAATTCAGTTCTGTAAAGGTAGAGATAAACCCTATAGAAACAATAGACTCATACAGTGCTATTATATGAGAATAAATGCTTTACTTCGTATTTCAGTCAAAGCTTGTGCTCTGTTTAAGTCCACATTAGCAAACATATACGCTTAATTATTATATGCAGCTGAAAGAAGAAAAAAAATCAAATTCTAAGCACTTCACAATAACGAGAAAACACAAGGGTACTGGTTTCGATAATCATATGGCTGTTCAATCAGGGAAGAAACAGCCATGTTGAAATTAGGCGCGTTCATCCAGAGTTCAGGTGAGGCCTCTGAATATACAGTACAGCAAGGTAGGTTTGAGGGCAAGCTTAACAGTTCCTCATACAAAAGGCATTCATAAGGTTATGATTTTGTACTTAAAACCCCAATGGCTGTGTTTACTTCCTATAGCACTGTTAAGGAGATCACCTGTTGTATGTCTAATCATCTGACAGAATGCTTGCTTCACAAAGTGCATTCCCTTTGTAGATTAAATACCTCTAGAGCCTCTTGCCATAGGTCGCTCTACCATGCATTTAAATTTCCACTTATTTCCCCCACGTATCGCTCCCCCACCCCCGTCCAACCCTCGTAACTACAGACTGGAGATCGTTCAACTCAGTATGTGCCTTTTATTGTCTGGTTGTTGAGCACGGTGTGAGATCGTGGCGCCGCTTGTCCCAGGCCCTGCACTCTGGCGCCCTCACGTGGCGCAGCGCAGCGCGATCTGCTGCACCTTGCCCAGCTCAGCCAGCAGCTGCTTGACTCGCTGCTTGAGCTGAGGCAGCCGGGCCAGCGGTTCAGGTGGCTCCAGCTCTCCTGTGTAGTCCAGCCAGCTCTCTAACACTGCGGGACACACAGGGCAAAGACATTCTCAATCAAGGAAACAACAAGTGTGGCTGACAAGATACCTTTCATTGTAGCTGTCACTATATGTCCTGCACAGCCATGCTGGAGGACAGCATGATTTGAAAGACCTCCAGCACAGCCCAGTGAGCTGTGCCCGTGTCTCACCATCTAGCTCCCTCTCGATGAAGTCCATCCTGTGCGTGACTTCATCCTGCACCGCGTCTATGTGGTCCAGCAGGTTGATCTGCCACTGCTGACGCTGCCCACTGCTGTCCTGGGCCCCGCCCCCACCACAAACCACGCCCTCTTCCTGCTTCACCTCTGGCTGGGACCAGTAACTCCCGTTTGATGCCTAAGACGAGAAACAGACACACCTCAGACAAAAGATCCTCTCAGAAGATATAACATGGTATTGTTCAGATCAGTAAAGAATCCAGGAGACTGGACACAGGCATAATGTCTGGACAGTTTGGCTGACAGTGCAGTTTATTTTGGTCTGTCTGACCTTGGTGATGGTGTTGAGGGCTTTGGGCTTGTCTGTGTCCAGGAGCCCCCCGTAACGCTGCTCCCTCTCCAGCAGGTCCTCTGTGCTCCTCAGGCTGTCCTCCAGCTCCGAGCCCCGCCTCGTCTCCACCACCAGCCTCTGCTCCACAGCAGGGTAGTACGCCCACGGCTTCTGGTAGCAGTGCTCGCTGCTGATGTACGAGTCCTGGAAGGACTGGTATGGCGAGGAGCAGGAGGACGAGGTGGAGGTGGCTCGGCTCAGCTTCTCCAGAGCAGCGGAGAGCACTTCACTGTGGGCCCGATCCTCATCCGTGGCCATGGGAGACGGCACAGTGTCTGTCCCCGAGTATGATTCTCCCCTCTTCCAGGGCCTCTCTGTCCGCTTCCACGGCTGGCACCAGAGACGCAGGTCTGGGTGGGTCTGGCTCCTAAACAAAAGGGGGGGAGGGGGAACACACGTAAGCTGAGGCACCCAAATATACTGTCTGATACTGTAATCAGACAGTTAAGATGTAGGAGTGTCTCCACTTACTGCAGGACGCTCATCTTGAGCTGCAGGCCGTTGAGCACCTCCACCACATGGTGGACATCGCCCAGCAGCTGGTGCGTGGCAGCGATCTTCTTGGAGTTCTGGTGGGAGTAGTTCTCCTCCAGGAAGGACAGGCCGTACATGTGACCGCTGCTCAGCCAATCGCGGTCGTACCAGAAGCGCAGGTTCTGCCTCTGACCTGGAAGCCACATGGCATGCAGACAGTCAAGAGGAGAGCGTGGCAGGAACGCGGTCAGGGGCTCTTAAGCGTGTCGCCTTGGCTCACCTGGTGGGTCTCTGCAGATGTAGCAGGCATACTTGTCTGGAACGTTCTCCTCTAACAGGCCCATGCAAGTGCCATGCTGCCAGCACAGACACTCCTCACACTGGGAGACAAGAAACCAATCGCTTCAGTTAGCGGGTTAAAAACTTTTTTTAAATGATAACACTCCGGCTTCAGCGACCTTGCTGCTCATCTAACCTGTATCATGAAGTCATTCTCCTCTTCCACCTCACAGATGCAGCGCACTATCTCCTGGTCACTTGTTTCCAAGGTAACAGAGTCCAGACTCATTGGCGGTGTCGTAACATCCAACTCCTCCCCATACTCCTCCTCACTCCACCCGCAGCTGTCAGTAGACCAATCACTGACACTGTCCTCATCTAGGAGAGGGAAACCGAGGCAGAGGGAGGCAGTAATAAAGCACATCTCCACAAACAATCCCCTCAAACCAGCATCATCTGTACAATATTGACAACGTAATAGGATTAAGCAAGCCACAGCCACATGTGGGAACACCTGGATTCAATCAACAAACCATCATTTCTGACTGGAGACACCAGGTCTGGATAATTGACATGTCAAAGTGAAGTGCGCATAAAATGACATTTACACACAGTTGGGACACAAGGCTGATAGATTGAATCCAAGCAGTGAATGCCAGAGGAGAGATGTAGAATTCCTCACACACGCACACAAACACACACACACACACACAAGATACCCACCATTCATGTGAATCTGCTCTGACTGGTTGTATCCTGGCCTGCAGAGGGAGGCCTCAGACTTGTGATTGTGTGAGAGGGGGGATTTGAGAGGCAAATTCAATTTGGACTGAAGACCCAATATTGAGATGTCAATATTCTCCTCACTACCCGTGTACTCTGTTAATAAAGGGAAGGGGAAATCAGATGTAGAACATAATATCAACTTTGGACATGCTGGTCAAAAAACAAAAGCGGTCATGGACTAACAGAGTGCACACTACAGTGGTCAAAAGCGGTCATGGACTAAGAGTGCAGACTACAGTGGTCAAAAGCGGTCATGGACTAAGAGTGTGGTCAGTGGTCATGGCAGACAGAGCAGATGACAGGTACCCTGCACTCCCTTTGAGAAGCTGGAATCAATGACAGGTCCGTCTAGTCTCGCATGGATGAGTAATCCAAGTTTTAAATCACTTGTGAGATACATACTCGCTCAGTGAATCAGTGACTTGGTGTGTATACTGGCAGACGTTACTATTTTTGTAGTGGAAGGTGTTAAGCAGCGCTGCACATCAGGCGGTGTATGGTGACAGCGTGCACTAATCGAGACAACAACATCAGCCTTTCCTGCCCAGTCTACCTTAAAATAGAAGCAAAGTCTGAGAGGAAAAAGGTGCTAACGTAGGTAACTGACTCAAGTACTGATGCCACGCTGACCCTCTCACACTCCACAGCACACCACACCAAGAGGAAGGCACAAAGGCATGTGAATCCAGGGGCCTCCCCGAGCCCCGGAGGGAGCAGAGCACATGCAGCTCAGACGCACAGATGCAGGGGCTCCATGCAGGGATGGTGGGGTTCACCTCTTACCAGATTTACACTTCTTCTTCTTTTTTTTCTTGAGTTTGATCCGGAGGAAGTCTTTTAGTTTTTTATCTTTAAGTCTGTCTCTTTCTTTCACCAACACTGGGGACACATAGGGAGAGGGACAGCGTCAAAGCAGTGTCCAAAAGACTACAGCCAAAGCCATGGTAGTCAGTCATTTCTAATTTCCCAATGATCAATGTCGCCGATTCGCAATGTGTTGACCTCCTAAAGAGATGGCGACACTCTAATGCACTCTAATAGCACTTTAATGACCTGGATGTCTCCTTATCTCTCACGCATCATACACACCACCATCCAGACCGCTCTTCTCCCCGTCCAGTGATTTGCATCCGTTCCGGTCCAGCTGGTTCTCCTTGCTCTTCTCTCTCTGCAGCACCCTCTGCTGGTGGCCCTGGGCTGGGACGGCAGGGGGAGCTGATGTCCGGCGGCCTGCTGGCTTCACCTCGCCACGGGGAGACGGTGGAACCACGTAGGGATTATGCACTGTGGAGTCTAGCAGCACACAACGAACAAACAAGAGACAAAAGCCATGTGATGAGGATGTGAGGTATCAAAACGCCCTCTCCTTTTTTCTTTGTATCTCCTCTCCCTTGGATATATTTTCCAAAAGCACAGCATTTCATTCCACTTGTATGCGGATGATACACAAATTGATATGCCGCAGAAGCGTGAAAATGCTTTCAGTCTTAAACAACTCTGTTTGTTGAGGAAATAAAAGATTGGTAGTCCTTAAACCTTCTGTTTTTAAATGACAAAAAAACAGAAGTCATTGTGTTCGGGCCTAGTGAAGCAAACACTGACACTGGTGATCTTGGTGCTCTGATGCAATATGTGAAGCCCGTAGTGATTAATCTAGGTGTGAAACTGGATAGTGATTTAAAACTTGATGCCTCAAATTAGCTCAGTTGTAAAAATTAGCTTTTTTCCAAATTCGTCAATTGGCTAAAGTAAAACCTGTACTTTCACGGCATCAATTTGAGATCCTAGTCCACGCTTTTATCCCTAACCACCTATATTATTGTAATGCACTTTATGTTGGTCTTAACCAAAAATCTCTTGCACGGCTACAACTTGTACAGAATACGGCCGCTCGCCTCTTGACCGCAACCAAAAAGCGAAATCATATCACGCGCCTGTTTTAAAATCCTTGCACTGGCTCCCTGTCTTTTATCGCATTGATTTTAAAATCCTTTTATTTGTATGTATTCATGGACTTGCTCCTCAGTATCTGTCAGACCTGATTCAGCCCTACGCCCCTGTGTGCTCATTAAGGTCAGCAGATCACTCCTTATTAGTGGTCCCAAATTAAAGGAGGAAACTTAGAGGGGATCGCTCCTTCTCTGTCGCGGGTCCCAAACTATGGAACGCGCTGCCCCTGCACCTCAGACAGGCAGAGTCCATATCCGTCTTTAAGTCGGCTCTAAAGACTTATCTTTTTACCTTAGCTTTTCAGTGATGCGTTGACTTTTACAGTGTACAGTGTGTCTCTATTTGTTGTGTTTTTTACCTATTGTTGTGTTGTTTTTACTGTGTATAGTGTGTGTCTATTTATTGCGTTTTTAATATTGCTATGTACTGCACTTTGGTCAACCGTGTTGTTTTAAAGTGCAATATAAATAAAGTTGGATTGGATTGAAACACTTATTTATGGGTTAAACTGATTCAAATACAGTGTTGCTGCAACTGTTATTAGACAGGCACAGACAGCCTGACTGGCTCCTTTTATGACAGGCACAGTCTGCATGACAGCCACAAGGCAGTAAGGGACTTACACATGGAAGCAGAGATGGTGCGCCTCCTCTTGGGACCTTCCAGGGTACTGGGGAACGTCTGCTTGTCCGTGGCCCGGGTCTGGACACTTCGGGTGGGGCTGAGGTCTTCCAGAGCCTGGTCCTCCCCATGGTAGTACTTCATATGGTAGTGCAGCAGTTTGGCCTTGCGGAAGGACTTGGTGCACCCTGGGGAGCTGCATTTAAACGGGTTGTGGTCCAGATTGATGGACAAGACGGGCGGAGGCTGGTTTTTGATGACTCTGTACACTGTAAAACAGAAGCAAAGGGCAGCATGAGAAAAGAGGAAGGCTTGGTGGCTTGGAGAGGGGTAAGAGAAGCACTCACATGGTTCTCTGCTGAAGCGGTTAGGGTTGTGAAAGCCTTGCTTTCTAACGGCTGTAATGAAGACAAAACACAAAAAGACATGTTAATCTACAGTGCAGCTGTATTTTGTAAGTTACACTGACACTTGTTTTTTTTGTTGCTCCGTCTTGTACATTTAAAATTGAAATGAAACAAATCCTATATATGTTCCCAATATGGGCTGTATATCAAATATGGACACTTACGTTTTACGATTGGGGCTGGTTGCACCTCTGCTTTAGGGGTGTCTGGTTGGCTGGCTAACTCCTGTTCCTTGTTTTCATTGGTGGGTGCAACAGATACAGCTGTGTCAGGCACCGTCTGTGACGTCTGATTGGGTGATTCAGTGGATGGCTTGGTTTCATTATGCAAGCTTGCATCTGCACCACATGAAAAAACATGTTTAATGTTACAAAAGAGTTGCCTTCGTTTTGCATCAACATTTTGCCTTCATTCACATCAACCCTCTTTACCTGTCTGGGCTTTGTGTTCAGACATCATCTCCACCTCCTCTTTCTTAATTTCTCCATTCAAGAGATGACCATGTTGTCTTTCACTCTGTCCATTCTCCTCCTCTTCTTTCACACCATTCAGCAGCTCGGTCTCCTTCTCCGGCTCCCTGAGGTGGTTCTGTTGTGCCCCCAGGGGCCCCTCTTCCTCTTGCTTCACTCTCATCTCTCTCTCTTTGGTTCCATCTTCGTTGCTGTCGTTCCTCTTGCGGCTTTCGTCTCCTTCCCTCTCCTCCCACTCGTCTTCGTCCTCGTCGTCCTCCGTGTTGCTGTTGTCCTCCTGGTCGGACGTGCTGCGCCTGGCTCTCTTCCTCTTCAGGCCTCCTCCGTTCTCCTGAGTCTCCGGCCTGTCTGTCTTGTTCTGGGCCTTTCTGGCCCGGCTCCTGTCAGTGGATCGAGGCTTCCCGCCAGCTTCTCTCTGCTGGAATAAGAAAAGAAGAGCAGATTTAAAGAGAGACAGATTTAAAGAGAGACTTCTTCTACAGTGTAGCGTATCACCATGTACAGGGAAAGGCTTTGGACCAGCAGGAAGGAAACAGAAGAGGACTCACCCCTCTAACATATGGCTTCACATGCATCTCCTTTACTGTCTGGACGACTCCGTCATAAAACTTGACAGTGTAGGATGCTGAGGAAAACACAGAATTTGGTCAGTGCATTTCTATACACACCGGCCCCCACACCCACACCCACACACCCACACCCACACCCACACCCACACACACACACACACACACACCGGCCCCTACACACACACACACACACACGCACGCACGCACGCACGCACACACGCACACACACCCCTACACATATACACACGCACCTGCCCACTCATACCCTCACACCCACACATTCAGACATACTTACCATCTTTGTTCACTGACAAAACTTTGGCAGGGTAGAAGCGGCAATCAGACCAACTGGCTAGAACCTTGTCGTGCACGTGGAATCCCTGGAGAAGCAAGACAAGAAACCATAAGGAGAGGAGCTACAATGAGCGACAGCAACGGGATCGTCAGGGTGGGATAGGAGGAGGCTAACAATGTCAATACAGTGGGGGAAGGGCCACATGCAAAATGAAGGTTAAGTAAGAATGCAGAGTACATGGCTTACAGGGACAGGACAGTCTTCCTGTAGTCCCTGTCTCCTCAGCTGGATCCTCTCCACAGGCCTCAGGTAGGGGCTGGTCCAGTCGAACCACTCGTCATAACGATGGCTCCACTGACGGTAGTGAATCAGAACCTTCTCGTCGTCATAGTCGATCTTCTCGATGTTGGCCGCGTACCTTGGCGAAGAGAAGAGGAAGGCAGGTGTGATTGAGACGCAAGGAAACTACTGGAAAATACGAGGAAGTGACGGGGAGAACGGGTTGGAGAGAAGAGCTAAGTTTGAATGGGTATAGGTGGACATGATGGGATGACTCACCAGTTTTTGAGGCTGTCTCTGGCCTCCAGTTGCGCTCCTACTTCGAAGGTTATTCCTCTTCTGTTAGGGGGCGTCTTATTCATCCTGTCTTCATCTGTTTCCTGTAAACACAAACACACACACACAGAAACACAGTCGCATATGAAGGGTGTTCCCAAATAAAATACCAAAACAAAATGAGTACTAAATAATTATCCCTAATTGATTACCCTAAGTGAAATCAACAGGCTGTAACAAATACAAGGTATTCTCAGGTAATGTCGGTCTAAGGTACAGTTCAGGACAAATAAGATACTGTAGATTTGTGTCATTCATTGTGGTGAGAAATATGCATCTGATGGCGTGGTAATATGAAAAACATGATTAGACTAGGATCTACGGTTGAGGCAGAAGCAAACAAAGTATTGAGGGTATGAATTAAAAACATCAAGCGTGCATCCTACAGGACTGACACTTGTGAGCGCTGCCAGCATTAGTTCTAACTACAGTTATATGATCATTAGGAGAGAATGTACATCTTCATTTAACTGATGTTGAATGTGAGAGTGCATCCTGCTATAGTGCCTGTTTCAGCATGTACCACAGGCATGTGCATCGTTAAATCCTGTGTCTTTTGAGATATGAAAAAATATGATGCAATACGACTCTTTACTGATGGGAAATGCTCAATAAAAAAGACAGGCTACCTTTCATAATGTCACCATTGCATTGCAAAATGTAATCGTAATACTTTGTAGACAATCATGGCATCTATTCTATTCTATGATGCCGACAAGACATTCACACACAAAAGAACCACAAGTGCATCTGATAAGACGATCATTGTTGTCGGAAAAACTATGAACTACAAATTGTGAGCTACAATAACTCACCTTAGATGAGAGTGTGTGATGTGCATATTCCATCACACTATCACTACTGGAGACCCACGTGTCTTCTGCCAGGCACATTATCCATGTATCAGAAACAATAGGAGACAATAGCAAAGGCATGTCTAGGAAATATACTTAATGTAGGCCAATGAATAATGAATTTGACGTGGATTTACACGTTGGTCGCAGAAATCTAACTTTACAAATATTTGTATGACAATTGAGGAAACGAATTACAGGTGACTTTGGTCAAGCACAAAGTGGCTCAATAAATAAGACAGTTCTGACCCGAGTCAGTGACGCAAATTGCGCGCAAAGAACGTCTGTTGTTTCTGCCACATACCGATTTAATTTAGTTACAGATAAAACTGCCCTCTTCCTTGCAGTATTTGCTAAGGCTGGAGTATTTTCATGAAATAAGACAAAGGTCGACGAAGTCTTGTCATTTAATGCATGTTAGAGCAATGTATGGCTGCTAAAAATGACTAAATGTATGTGTGCGCTTTATTTTATTTACTTAAGATCCACGCCAAAAAGAGAATAATTGCAAGCATGTAACTAGTTGCTTGACTACATACAGATCCATAGGCAACTAAAAGCCTTTGTTGACTTGTGGAGTGAAGAGAACATCTTATTGTTTGACGTTTTGTGAGTGGTGGAAGGGCGTGGTCAAATACGCTTCACTGTAGTACGTCAGAGACTTGCATGACGCTTATTGGTGGATATGTCTGATAGGGGCAGGTACGTGAAATCTGATTGGCCGTTGGAACTGTCAGTCACAGTCATTGCCGGGGCCTTTCCTAACAGGCCTGTTTCACAGTTTCCTTACCGTAAATACTGCATACAAATACAGAGAACATAAACTTCCTAGACTGTTAATCCTCGAATGCTCCAAATAAACAACAGTAAAGCCCACATAAACAACCTAAGATGTTGAAAAAAACAGCCTTGAGCAAAAAAAAAATGCATACTATGATTTTTGTATTTAAAGTTACGTATATTGTTAACTCGTGGAGCTTTCTCCATCAAGCGGCATGCGGCACAATCAGGCTAGCTAACGTTGCATTACATTAAGGTCAACAAAATGGGACCGCATTTTTTAAGATTCTGCCGTAGAGGTTTGCTACTGTAACATTGGATAAATTCATAGGATTGTTACCTTGTTTTCCTGCCACTCTTAGTCCAAAAAATGTGCAGAAAGTGCGGTTGCTATAATCCTCGCGTGCTGCCTTCGTCTGTGTGCACGCAGTTGAATTTCTTTCCTATGCACGATGCACTCATTCCACCGGCGCGAGGACAGTGAGTGGCGCGCGCGAAACACGCATGTGCGGACGGTGCTGAAGAGAACTGAGAGGATTCCAAATCTCAGCAACACAACCCAGGGGAAAATAGAAAGGGCAATTCCCCCTTTAAATTTTTCATTACATTTTTTTAATGTATTTTTTTTATGAATTCATGTTTTTAAGTTATACACAAATGTGTTTCTGTATTGATTACTTTTATTAGCGCTTAAACTTGGCTACATTTTCATATTGTTGTTTGTTTGACCATAAGACAATTGCGCTCAAGTGCTTTTTCATGTAACAAAAAAAAGCTTACATTGGACAAACCTTTATTTTTTATATACATAGAATAATCATTCCGTAGTATAACAGGGGATATGCAAACATGAACACGCACGTGAAGTGGTTTTATTTAGTACTATATTCAAAGGCAGGCACATACAGCAGAGAAGTTAACAGTAAAATTACAAAAAAACGTGTTCTTCCTCTTAAGAGGAAGGTGCACCTTTACTGTGTAGATCCATTCAAAATACCTATTTATTTATTTACAAGCAGAACGTATGTACATCATCAACGCTTCCAGGGGACAGTCCTTTCTACAACATCTTGTAGTGCCTGACAGTCAAACACTTGCTTCCACCTAAATTTGAGAGCGGTTAAAGTTAACCTACCTTCACCCGTTTAAACACCCGAGCCAAAGGATTTGACGTCATACATAATATAACTTACAGTAAACAGAGTGAAGTCAGATGACAGACATTTTACAGAGTGTGTGATCTTCTTCAAAAGATGTCAGAGGGAAAGCATACATCATATATATGTACCTTAAACCTTGACCTCAGATTAACTGAGCTATGGAAAATCCCTTTTGTGAATTTAACTGAACAGCAATCAGAAATGATCACAACACATACTTTCAGTTTGTGCATTGACATTTGGGATATTTACGGTATGACAGGTGTGGTGTTATTGTTTAATTAAAAAACCATTGTTGTAAAAATTTACTGATAAGGCTGATATTAACATAACCACTAAAATATCACTAGGCAAGCTTCTTACATTATTTTCCTTATAGTCATCTCTTGGTTTGTACATTATACTGTCACAAACACGCACACACACACGCTGACATACATGTGTGTTAACAACACACACAAAAACATTAGTAATAAATCTGACAACAAAACCAGACAAATGGCCAAATGTCAACATTGCTTGTTTGTATAAATAAGGCATTTTGTCTGGTGCATTAAGTTAGCATTTTCCACTACCATTATTTGAGTGTCATTTAACACAGTCAAGCTATTCAGTGACCCCATAGCACTGCACAGGGAGACAGAAATTCAAATTTTGTAAGTCAAAGTTTACATGCAGTTGCAAAATAAAACAGGTTAAAACCGGTTTGAAGGATTTCCAAAGTTGTTTCTAATGTTCCACCACAGAGGGTGTGACATGAGAGCACAACATGCAGCCTCAAGATCAGCTCTATTGTTCCCAGTCAGAAGGCAGAACAGTGGATAGAGCCACTGACCTAGCGACCCATAATTTACAGTACTCGTGAATGCGGTGGATATGGTGAGACCAAGCGTAAACATCTTGTTTACTTTGACAGTTTATCCTCTTGTGTTCTGTTCACATTGAAATTCAGTGCCTCAAATACATGAATTCAGAGGAGCGACGAGCTTAGACAACACCCTCAATGAAACTAGTGTCCAGATGAACGATGAGCATTCGCAGGAAGGACATCTCCTTACGCGTGTTCTCGAATATCACGCGAGGGTCGTCGGACTGGCAGCGGAGGCAGTTGGGAGCCATTACCATGGCCAGATTATTCACATCCATCTTTGTTACAGACACATTGGCAGGCTGAGCAAACACCTGAGGATCATGAAACCAGGGAGAGGAGTTAGAAATACGACACATTTAGCATAATACATAATCCAATTTTAATTTTTTTATTCTTAGTTTAAGGTCTATATATGTTTACTGTTTGAACCATACACCCTCACTAAATTCTGCCTTTGTACAAATTCACACAGCGAATAAAACAGATTGTGATTCTGGTCATTAGCTCTGATTGGCTGCAGTTGTTGTGGATGTTGTTTCTCACCTGCAGGAAGTGGATGAAGTAGCACAGGACCAGTCTGTTGAGCTCAGGGAGGGACTGCACCACCGCAATGGCTGCCACAGGGTCGTCATAGTTACTGACGCACTGCTTGTAGAAGTTCATGGGAATAAGAGGCTCTTCCAACTCCCGATACCACAGCTTCATCAGAGAAGCTGGGAAAGAAGAACAACAGTGAAACAAAGAGACAGAGACAAATATTTACATTAGCGTTTAGTCATTTATCAGACGCTCTTATCCAGAGCGATTTACAGCAAGTACAGGGACATTCCCCCCTGAGCCAAGTAGGGTGATGTGGCTTGCCCAAGGACACAATATCATGTTGGCACAGCCAGGGTTCAAACCCTCTGACCAAGAAAATTATGGAAGTATGACCGTAACTTGCAGGTCTCACTCACCTGGTACGTTAGGGTCTGAGAGATTTTCTGGGATTCTCCACTGGTCCACCTGGAGCTTCAGAGCGTTCACTTCATCAATGTCTCCAGGCACTCTAGAATACATGTACATGAACGTCAGTTAGACTGAGTGGACACAAGAGGGCGCCCTTTACTTGGGATTGTACGGAATTCAAACTGTCTACCGAGTCACTTTGAAGATAAATAAATGCAGTGAATGTCATGTAAGGGTGTCTATATATATATTAGAAGAAACAGATATATATATATTTTTGGGGGGGGGGGGATGTATTGCAGTGTACATATTTCATACTTCATTTAATCAATTTCATGAGGATTCCATGGGATTAAGGTATTTCGTTTATATGCATTTTCTGCATCCGTTTGAGTGAGATCGAACCATGTTCAGGCAAACAAGCACTTTCCATCCAAGAATGTCATATTTAATTGAGACAGGAGGTTCTTCTAAACAAATTCATCATTCAAAATAATTGGATTAGCAAAATAAATCAAATCACAGCCACGGGCCAAGTCTGTACGTGCGTGAGAGCTCATGCTACAACAAGAATGTAAACACACATCTCCCAGTATCGGGTGCTCAAGACCAATGCTTTGTATGCTCTGTAGTCTCATGTACTGTATACAGGGATAGTCTAATATTAACTGTGCTCACACAGCAGACCACCCACCCAGTGTGAATGCAGTATACACACAAGTACAGGGGTAATCCCCCTTGAAGCAAATAGGGTGAAGTGCCTTGCCCAAGGACACAACCTCATATTGGCACAGTCAGGATTTAGAACCTGGAACCTTCTGATTACTAGCCCGATTCCATAACCGCTGAGCCACATGACTCCCTGGATGAGCCCCTGGCTGGTCTTACCTGAAGATGCCCTCGGTTTGGGCTCCACCCAGAGCCAGGACATACTGGGAGAGCTGCACCTGCACCCAGGGTAGCTTCCTGTCTGGGAACAGCTCACTCTGGCGCTCCATCACCTCCTCCAGGGAGCTGCCAAACAGGGAGGGGGTCACGATGGCCCGTCGGCTGTGGTCGATCTCCTCCAGGGTGGGTTTACGAAGACCCTGCAGGTGGATTGGGGGGTAGAGTTTGAACGAATGACACAATATACCTCTCTCTGTCTGTGACCATGACATAATTATGTTTCTAACTAATGTATCTGCAATGCGGTTGGACCATGTTGTTAGGTCTATGATTTTCTGTGATCAATGTGTGATTGTTACCTTATAGTCTATGTGTTTCAGTATATCAGTACTGTTAGATTCAAACTATGAAGATGTTTGATCCTATTTTTCTGATCTCACCTTTTTGCCTCCGGTTATGGCTACTTTCTGCAGTTTGCGATAGCAGAATTTAGCATATGTGCTAATTGGAAGGCCTGAAAGAAAAAAAATAACATCATAAGACAGAAGCCCTGACTTATTAATGCCCTGAGAAGCTATAACTACAGCTTAGAAGATACACCAGAAAAAAAGGAACCAATCTTCACAAAAACAGTTTATGAAGGGTTAAAGACTACCTCAAAAAGAGGATAAGCGATTTGTTCCCACGTGTTAGACGCTGCAGCAGCGGTAATTGGAGAGACATGTTGACTGTATGATTCTGTCATGAAGGGATTAGAGCGTTGCTGTCTAACTTGTCACGGCAGAGGAAGATTTACCTCTGCTCCACAAAAAGCCTGTGTATACTTTCAGTTTCTGATGATTCATGGGGGAGAGAGATATTTCTATTCTGTGCCCTCTGCAGGTGGTGAATAAAAGCAGGGCAACGCTGAGAGCCCAAACCTCAGGCTCCTGTCTCGTCTTAAAGGTTAACGGCTATAATTTAGCCCCCATCCAAAGTCAAGTTTACACTTCAGGAGTCTTCATGTTTCCTTCACAGCCTCCCAATCACACCCATGGGGTTCTCTTCCCTTTCCAGAACCCTCTCAGGTACCTGAAACTCCGCCAGATGGAGAACTCGTGCTGCGATGAAAAACATCCTTTCCGGAATGTTCCCTAGACCCAAAGCCCCTGGATTTATAGCAAACAGGTGACTCCCATGCACGTTCACAAATGTCGTTAATCTAGCGGAGTTTGACTGTAATTATGTCTAATTAGGGAGCTCATACCAATAATTTCCCCTTGATCTTGGAGAAAGCTCACCAATTTTCCCAGGGCTGCTGAAATTAACTATTCATCACTGGTAGAAAAGCAAAAGTGAAGCCCTGTTTTTTTCCAAGGCTGGATTGAACTCCAGCGGTGGTCCTTATTAACATCTTGTTTCAATAGCACAAACACAACAACAAAGCAACCAAATCCCCTAAGACAGGAACGCTCATGAGGAGGACTGAGAGTTCTGCAGTTGACTGAGGATGTGATGACACCTGTCTACACATGGTTCCAAACTATCTTAAGAGGGCCCCTCACTGGCGTCCAGGACACTGCCTGCTGTCTTGACTTGTTTCTCACAGTCTTGAAGCCTAGAAGGGCGAGCCGGTGTCAGCCCAACCCTTTTCCCAGCCGAGCCCATTTCAGCTTGGAGGAGAGGCTCCGAGGGCCCAGCCTAGCCCAGGCCCAGACAAGAGACCTCCAGTTCCCACACGCGACTCCCACCCCTGGTCTCACAGCTGCTTTATGGTGTGGTCACACACACCACACTTCATTTCAACTCCTCCATCCATCACGCAGACAGCAGCTCTCATTATGCTGTTTGTGTGGATAGAAGTCCTTTCTCTGGTGGCTGGCCGGCATCATGAGCAACAGCTCTTTCCCTTGAAGCCATTATTATTTTGTTTTCTATCAGAAAACCTCGAGAATTAGTCACTCCTGTGAGAAGAGACTTTCCAGATGGACAGTTAGTCACTAGAGATTTTTCAGTGTAGGTCTTGTGTTGGACTCATTGATGTACAATGTGGGGGCCCACCAGTGTGGTCACTGCCATAAAACGTTGCTTCCTCTTTGATGATGTCATTACTTCCGGCTTTGACCTTTCCTAATGAGGTCGTGATCTGGCAGGGAGGCTTTCTCAAAACTGATGATTGACGCAGTGTGGGCTACTGATATGACTCACTGTATTGTGACTGTAATATCTAGATGAATTCTGACATTCTGAACCCACCTACGGGTTTTATTTTCTGCTCTGTGGAAACCGTTCATAGAGTCTGCAAAGGGACGAAAGAATATCAAGACATGACAAATCGCCTCAGAAGTCTTTCCATCTCGGTCTAAATGCTTATTGTACGGCAATATGTTTAAGCTCCGTCCCCCAATCCAGATGTCAGATAACTACTCTGCAACAAAGACAACATTGCAGCCCCGATTCAACGAAACACAAACAAAACTAGCAGGCATCCTGTCTTGAGGGCTACAGACAAAGAACACATGAAAAGACCAACCCACCCTCGTCCTCATCTGTGTTCTGTTTGCGTTTCTTTCTGGACTTTGAGTGCTTCTTCAGCTTCAGGTCCTGCTGGTCCAGTATGAACTGAGTAACTGAAAACCACAAAACATGTTTCACAGGTTAAGAAGGGCCTCAATCAACACAGATGAAAGACAGATTATGTAGCAGTGTCGGAAAATGTTTAGGTTTGACGGGGTTAGGTTTTGAATAATCACGGCCGACAGTTAGACACATCACAGTCAGCAAATGTCACAAACAGAAGGAGGGAGGGAAGAAAGAAAGGTGACCCACCCTGTTGCTCAGTCTGAGACTCACGTTTCTTGTCGCTGGCCGGCTCCGTGTGTCTCTGGATGTACCCTTCCAGGTAGCAGCGAAACTTGGGCGATGGAGCAAAGAAGGCCAGGCTGACAGCCATCAGCTCCCAGCCAGCTGCCAAGCTCCTGGGGCTGGTGTTGCCTGTGGTCTGCCTGACCAGCTGCACGTACAGCTCGTCCCGCAAGCCCTGCATGCCCCAGCACTTGGTGACGATGAGCAGCGCGGAGTGACGGCGGTCCAGCCGCGAGGGCCGGTCCCCCATGTAGGCCTGAACCAGTTTGAACATCTCGCAGGCCTCCTTCCTGACAGCGCGGTCACTGGTCACCAACATGGGCTTCTTGATGGAGCCACGGTTCCAGGACAGCATGTTGGCGATGGAGACACGCCGGCGGAACAGGCCTTGGGTGTGCATGTTCAGGTGCTTGCTGGCCCAGTCAGCCATGCCTGTGTCTGGGGGCGGAGGCTGGCGCAGGCTGGCATAGGAGAGCTGGTAGGAAGAACCTGCTCTTCCTCCTCCTCCTCCTCCTCCTCCTCCTCCACCTTCCTCTCCTATCTCTTGGTTGTCATGGGTAATGGGGCGGTGGGGGCCCAGAGAGCCGGTTCGGCCGTCGACCATCCCTTTTTTCCTGCTGTCCAACTGAGCCTGCAGTTCCAGAGTCCCCACCTGCACAGGGAGAGGGAGAAAGAGAGGGGAAGGGAGGGAGGAGGAGAGAGGGAGAACGACAGAAAGACAAGGGGAGAGAGTGTAAAGGGAGAGGGAGAAGGAGATGAGGAAGATAGTTCAGTCAGTGGTACGCATCTGTGCATCCGCAGTCTCCTCAGTTCGGTCTGGGCTCTTTCCTCTGCAGTGGAAAGGCTCGAGGGGGAATTATTGCAGGGTCAGTACATTTATTTCCTGACCGGAAGAGGCTTCATCCCTTAAAATGTCCCAAATATCCATATGGATCAGTTAGGAGCAGGTGACCACCTCCTCATTCTCCTTCTCCAATCGCTAACAACTGAGTCCTTCCTACCAGAGACCTTCTGATCCCAAGACGGATTTGAGGCTGGAGCAAACCTCGTCGAGTTACCGCCCACTGCCCTCGGTGAAAACCAGTAATCCAACTGCACTCTGAGCCAGGAACAACAGCAAGTCCAGCCAAATCAAAGGAAGAATTTACTATCCGAACATAAAACATGCCGTGTATGTTAATGTGAGCGTGATGGAAATTGGGGTTAGGAGCGTTCGAGACAGGCTGGGGTTTGATCATAACGTATCTCCGTGGTTTGGCTTTGCGCATCACAGTTTTCATGACCTTTCATGAGCTCCCAGTCTGGAGATGTGGAGAAGGGTCAATAATACGAGCTCAGATTAAACCAGGGCTCATTTTGACTGGGCTAGGGGACGTTAACTACACATGATTTATACTTCTAATATTTCACCTTTTATATATAGATAGCTTACAAATGAGCCTTGACATGAGGGTATTCTATTTCTGTATCAGCATTAAACCACAGATCTATTAAAAAAGAAGAAAATGTTCCAGTTTCCTACTATGTAATGGATAAAATAATACATCATTAGAGCCTTGTCCAACTTGTCCATGTGTGTGTGGTTAAATGTGTGTGGTTGTGTGTGCGCGTGTGTCTATCTGCGTGTTGCTTTATAAGCGCACATGCTGCCTTAATGTAATCTGTTTTACAGTGTATGGTGATGTAACAGGAGGTCTGTAGAACATTCCTGGACAGGCTTAAGGGGGCCTTTCAGAGTTCTAGCCTGGGCCGGGCCAAATGGCTCTGACTGCTACAGCCTGGTGGTACACCCTACCTCTACCTCTACCTCTTCCCCCTTTCTAAGCTTGCGCCATATGGGCCGCAGTGGCCCTCCTTCCGGACTAGAGGCTGCCACGTCCTGGATCTCTGAGGCTTGGCTCAGCCTGCTGACTCCAGGGCAGGGAGCTGGGGGACAGAAGGGCCTGTTGTGTTGGGCAGGTGCGGGACAGCAAGAGGGTGACAGGTAGCACTGGGCTGATTAGCTTGATGCTTGGCTGTGCTTGTCAGGCCCTGGACACGTCACATTAGCGGACGGTTCCAGTGTTAAACACTGATCTGTTCTGAAGGGCAGGGACACGTTTCTTCAGGGATATCAGAAGCAGTGTGAGAGCAGCTCTCAGAGCTCTCAGACTCAGATCTGGATAAACACTAACGCTTACCTAACAGTTCGTGGCAGAGCAATTGTTGCCTCAATTCAAATCATGTGAACTTGTTGCAATAACCTGACACTCAGCAAATCCCCTTTGTATTTAGATACATGCATGTGTGTCTTACTTTATGAACATAAATTGTGGGAATTAAAATGTGACGATAAATCAATGTATCTGGGTTATCTAGCACTACGTAATATATTTTTTCAGGTTAAATATAGGCCTATCAGTTAATCTGCCCAATTTTTTTTGGAAAGACATCTACAAATGTGATCTTGCACATAATAACATTCCCAAACTCTGGCCTGGAAGCACAGCATACCTGGGGTGGTGGTCCGGTGGTCTCTGGGGAGGACAGACTGGCCTGGCTGGTGATGCTCATCTCTAGGGTGTCCACCTTCTCATAGGTCCTCTTCTGCCTCCCAGGCATCTCCAGGGGGTTCAGGGCCGCGTTGCCAAGGTTACCCACCCTGCTCAGCGAGCGGCTGGCACCAGCGCCAGCGACGTCCTCCCTGGAGGAGCACCTCCCTCCTCCGAACCACCGGAGGGACTCGGCTGGGGAGCGAGTCCGGGGCACCGCCCCCCTCTCCCCCACCTCTAACTCGGCCCTAACCTCCCTCATGGTGTTGGAGCGGCTCACCACCTCCCTCATCTCCGCCATCAGCTTCTCGTTGAGGGCGCACAGCTCCCCGCTGCTGCCCACCGAGCCGGGCCGACCCCCGGCCCCAACCCTTCTACGGCTCTTCCTCCTCAGGCTGGGGGAGGGACCGGTGGAGTAGCCAGAGTCCTGGTAGGTAGCTGCAGGCTGTGGAGGTGGGGTAGGGAAGTCCTGGGATGCCTGGCTACTTTGTCTGCTGTGGCGTGCTTCCATGGCTCTCTGAACCGTGGCCTCCAGGGCCCTCCAGGTTTGCTTCTTCTCCAGGGTGTTAGGGCCAGGTGTCCCAGGCTCCCTCTCTCGTGGCTGCCCTCGGGATTGGGGCTGGGGTTGGGGATGAGCCTGGGGTTGGGACTGGGGATGAGCCTGGGACTGAGACTGGGGATGAGGATGAGCCTGGGACTGGGCTTGAGGATGAGCCTGGGACTGGGCTTGAGGATGAGCCTGGGACTGGGCTTGAGGATGAGCCTGGGACTGGGCTTGAGGATGAGCCTGGGACTGGGCTTGAGGATGAGCCTGGGACTGGGCTTGAGGATGAGCCTGGGACTGCAGATGAGAATGAGCCTGGGACTGCGGATGAGAATGAGCCTGGGGATGAGAATGTGCCTGGGGATGAGAATGTGCCTGGGGATGAGCCTGGGGCTGGTGCTGAGGATTGGGCTGGGCCAGGGGGTCAGGTCTAGAGCTTGGGGAGGGGGTGCGCGTAGGGACAGGAGAACTGGACAGAATCCCCTGTTTGGGGTCAACGTTGACCATGTGCTTGATGCACTCCAGGCCTGCTGGGCTGTAGTCAGAGGCAGAGGGGTTTCTCTTGTGTCTGGAGCCTGAGTGAGTGGAGCCAGGTTGCTGGAGGAGCCTGGATTTCTGGAGGCTGTGATTGGGGGTGAGACGAGCTTGGGAGGGGCCGTTGTGAAGGTGAGCCCCCTCCACCTCCATGTCCACCGGGGGCTCGTCATAGATTGGATACTCTGACACCGGGTCATCATAGAGCGGAGATCCAGAGCCATACAGGGGAGAAACAGGTCGAGGGGTGCTGGTCTGGGACCTCTGAGGACCAGGGCTGGGGTGGCAAAGTTCGGAGGTCACCAGGCAGAAGCTGCCATTACTCCCCTTCCTCAGGTGGTGAGCCTGACGGGCATCGGCAACCATCTTGCCAGAAGGGGCAGTCTTGTAGCCCGGTGCAGAGCAGAGGTGACCCCCTTGGGGCTTGCTGCCAGCAGGGACGAGGGTGAAGGTGGTGTGGCTGCTGGGTTTGGCCTGTGTGCTGTGCTGGTGCTGCACTGCAGCAGTAGGGGCTCCTCCTCCCAGCTGCTGGGTCCTGCTCATGCTGTTCACCTTCACCAACATGGCTGCCTTGGAGCCGGGAGATGGCTGCCATCTTTGGGAGGGGTCCCTGGCAGAGACAGGAAATACATTCATATATTAACCTACATATTGGTAGAGTTAATAAATGTACACATTTTTGGGGGGGGGTTTGTCTACTAACATTAAATTCGGAAACAACGGAAGCCTGGCTTGAAATTGGCATGGGAAAATATTTCCACACATTTGTACAGAACATTGTCAAGAGTTTCACTGACCCTTAAAAGCCTTGTGTTCCCTTTATAGTCTAGAAAGCCATAACATCTCGAGTCATGAGACAATAACTCTGTCTGTTGTAGAAACCAAAACCTTAAAAAGATATAGTTTAGTTTAAAATATAGGTTGTGTCATCTAGCTGAGGAAAGTTCACAATCCCTGCTTTGGTCTTAACTAGAAGTGTGGATAATGACCCAGTGTTCAAACCCCTTTACGCTTTGAACAACAACCCCCATACATTGGTGTCAAGCTAATTACATGGCCTCATTTAAAGCACTGGATGCGCAACTCGATAGAGCCAGATGCCAACTGACACACTCCAAATGATTTGTGAGGTTCCTGAAATTCTCCATCTATTGGAATGATGATCCCAGCACTGTAAAGCAATCTGCCACCAGTCTAGTCACACTGTTTTCAGGCTGATGGCTGTTAATCAAAACATTACTAACATGCACAGGCTTTATGACAAACTCTAAAACGAACATTCAAAGGTCATATTATAGAGTGTGACTCATGCAAAGTCCTTGCTCTAAAAAAACAAAACGAGCGGCTTCTGTTTAAGAAATAAAGGTTGACGTTAGTTTCATTGCCACAGATTTAAGAATTTGGAAGGAAGGAACTTCACCTCATCTACATGAGACGGCAACTTCAGCACAGAACTCAACATCTGTCAAACCCCACACCTTCAGTCCTCAGCCAGTCGAATACAAACATGGCGCTACACTTCACATGCTTCCTCTTACGCTCAGGGTTCACTGGAAAGCTAAGTTGAGGGCAGGAAGGGGATGAAGAAATCCCCCCCCCCTCCCCCCACACCCCCCCACCCACACATCCCATCTTTTTTGCAACAATATAATACCCGCAGGAACACCGCTTCTCAGACTACTGGTAAACTTCCTCGACCCCCCCCCCCCACTTCCCCAACCCCAAGTCCCCCCTACCTCCCCACCCCCAGAGCCTCGGCATAGCCTTCTCTTTCCCTCTCTTGTTGCTCTCTCTCTCACACTCTCTGTGTCAGGGTGAGTCACGCCACCTCGGTGGTTTGAAAGTAAACAAGCACTTCAAACGGTTTTACAGATACGCCATCCAAAGTCTATAAACAGCTGCTTCAGAGCCACCTGGCAGCGGCCCAGGCTCCCTGGGGCTGCTGGGAACTCTCCAAGGAGTTTCATCCTCTTTCGGGCCACAAAAGCCCAATCAAATCCCTTTACAGCCCCCCACCCACACACACACACACACGTGGGGACAGTCCAAGCAGTGGACCCACTTCAAATGGACCCTTTTCTGGCTGTTAGTTCTCACAGGCGGGTGTGAGAGAGAGACTGACTAGAGAGCTGGCTGGGCTTGAAAGAATGGGAGAGCGGTTTCTGCTTGTCATCTCTTAAACGCACGAGATCTCCTGCTGTCATGTCCACAGGTAGTGGTGTCACCGCAAAGAAAAGAATAACGCACGTAATCAGTTAACTGGGTTACCGTTGATGCGGTAATTACTGTGGTAGAATCCTATCAAATTGACCACGACCACACAACCATAACACAGACACACACCATGAAAACAGCGCCGCTCGTGGTGAGGTTCCTGTTGAGTCAACGGGTCAGGTGACTAACAAGGTATAGTTACTGAGTAGACTGATTCTCCATGTATGGGCCTGGTTTGAGGGGTGAGCTTTACTTCCTGACCTCACACACACACACACACATAAAACTTTACTTCCTGAGCTCACACACACACAAACACACACACTCTCACATACATACAGGAAATGCTTAATGCAATGTTCACACAGGGTTAAGATCGTAACAGAAGAGCCAACTATCCTCATGGAAGCTTTATAAAAACTTTTATTGGATTGTAATACCCATCTAGGGTCCTCATGTTCTAGAATCCTACATCCACACACATAGCTGGTAGAACACCATCCGTGTTACTGTGCCAAATGACTCATGTTCTCTGTACATTGTGTCAGGCCTCTCAGAAACGCCAATAAACAAAAGCAGAAACTCTATCCCGAGTCTGGCTGTGGTAGAAGGGGCGGAATCAGACACATCAGTGAATGAGTCTACTGGTCTGGCTGCTCCCAGCTCTAAGATGAGGATTTCACTTGGCTTTGTGTCTGTTGTTCAGTAGTCATTGTCCAAGCTGGGGTGGGGTGGGGGGCAGGCTAATACATTGAGCCCCCCAGCATTGGTACATTATGTGGAGTGTCAGCAGGGAACGGACTATAGATGATTATCACGATCACATGGGGACTGTGGTCAACTTTGACTGGGAAAAGAGAGAGAGAGAAAGAGTGGATGGTGGAGAAGGAGGAGAGTAGACACGGATGAAAAAAGAAAGTGGTATGAAAGTGGGAGGAGATACAGAGTTGATAGAGAGAAAGAGAGAGAGAGAAGCGGAGAGAGAGAGAGCGAGAGCAGGGCCGGCGCGAGTGTGTAAATGAGAGGAGGATTAGTCGTGGGAGAGTGCGGAGGGGGAATGAGCGGGAACCCTGGCATTCCTCAGGGCTCATTCTGGGCCTCTGGGGTGGTGAGGAGCCTCACACAATGGATAACTGTGCTATCGTCACGGCAACGCCTCCAAATGGCAGCAATCGAGGGGCGGGGGGGGGGGGGCAGTGCAAAGGTTGAGGCCGATTTTTGAAAGTGCACCTCAACCTACAGATTAACTCAAGCAAACACATTCCTATAGACGAATATAGATATATATTTGTATTCTTATATATTCCATATAGAACTGCACCACATCAGTCTTTCTTGGGCCACAACCATAAAGCCAGTCTCTGGTGTTACAGAGAGAGATTATGCTCCACGGTTTATCAGTCCCCCAAAGCATATTTTAACGTGAACACACATTGGAATATCAGCCATTCTTGTCCAAACAGACATTCCATCAAACATGTGAGAGGAGCCAGAAGTCCAAATGAAGTTACAGTCGTAACTGGAGCCCAACGGAGTAATTCGATTGGTTTATGGGGCAGCAAATCAACTTAACGGTCAGCAAATTTCGATTAGTCTTGGTCTTTCTGGTGTCTCATGCCCTGACCAGTACTTCTGTGGCGCTAAATATTAGGGCTGCTGCAAAAACGTACTAAATATACATAAGCTATTTGCAATAAATACAATAGTTCTGTAGCCTTCCTGGAATAACCATTATATGAGTCAGTGTGGCGGATGGGGATATCGACTGGAACGTTCTGAAATATAACCCTGGGGAGCAGTGGGGACCAAACAAGATTATTATTATCATCTGCCAGACAGGAAAAGGAAAAGAGGTCACATAAGCCAAGCACTATACACACAAACACCTCCGAGCCTGGCCAATCAGAGCCCAGCAATCTGCACACAGGAAGGAAACGGAGAGACAAAGAGGATTCACTGGGACAATGTCACGGCCGTTGGAAAACGACACATGAACATGGCACGCCCTCAGCGTTCAGCTGATCACGATAGACACATGTTCAGTCCATACGGCGCACACCGACACCAAACTGATACATACAACATCACACACCGAGAAAACACTTGGAGCAGCAGTGAGAGACACGGGACCAGGATCCTTCTCTGAGGGCCCGGCTGTTCTTCAGCAGCTGAAGTTACGCCCCGCCCTCTCCTGAGCCACCGTGTCTACCAGCTGCACATACCTCAGGCAAGAGCCCCACCCACCCAACCACCTCACCCTCCATCCAACCACCCTAATCAGCAATGCTGGCCTGGCCCAGGGACAACTACCAGGAGGGCTGGTCTCCATGACTCAGGGATACGGTGACACAGAGGCCATCACATCTTCACACCAGGGAGACGATGACCCTGCATCTGTTCGTGTAAAACGATATCCCAGCACGACAGACTTCTGGGAATACAGATACGAGCGTGTAAAAGTGAACTTTAACATGGTAGTTTCTACCACAGCAGATGTGGAGGTGCTCGTACTACTGGATGAGTAGGGAGAGACCGTGTTCTACCTGCAAATGAACTGGTGTGTCATATTCCTGAATGACCTCCGACCCTGCAAATACACTGGTGTGTCATTTTCACTGAATGACCTCTGACCCTTCCTGAGTCACAGAGAGCCTCCCAGACACTCTTAAAGAATGTTTCAAAAACACACGCTGCTCTTTCCGCTCCAGTTACAAGCATAAAACAGTAGGCCTATAATCTAGTTCTGAGGACACCGTGCAATTGAGCATTCACACGGGAGAGACTTAAAAAACTGGGACAAGCTGAGATAAAGGGATACCAAGAGAAATAAGGACAGTCACAATGAACACCCATTTAACGAAACATTTAACTAGATCGCAACCCACCAAGTTCAAAGTGATACTTTGAAATAACTACCAACTATCCAGGCCAACTTAAAAGGAAATGAGAAACCTTACCAAGCCAGGAATGAGAACGTAAAATAACTACGAGTCTTGTTTCCAAGCATGTGTGTAAAAAGCTGCGGTAAGTCCAGTTTAAGGAGATGAAAGTGTTAGAGGCCTGTATTGTCCCTGTAAACATCCACTCAATGTGTGACTTATTAAAACGATCCACTACTCCAACCAGAGTCTCCGCCTCACTTCCTAAATCAATCTGCTGGTGATTTCCCTTCAAACACTATTCACTTTTTATTCGACCTGAATGGAGTTTAAGGGGATTTCTTCCTCATCTTCCTCGTCTACAACCGATTACATTATTATTGTTTTTTTTCCAAAAGTAAGAAACTTAAAGCACACAGGAAAAGCCTGTTTTGATCTAATTTGAAATTAAAAAGACTCTTTGTAATATGTGTATGTGTATTTTTTTAATCATGAAATAAACTGTGAGAAAATATGTTCCAGTTTAAAAAGGGACCAAAATAGAACCATCTATATTAAATATCATGAGAAGCTGTCTGCATGAAATAGCTGACAATCCAGACCGGCCTGTTCCCAGTGTGTTTGATCTCTGGTCTGATTGGCTCATACAGAAGAACACCAGTCACAGATGAGTCCTACTGTGTCATTACAGGCTAAATGAGAAGGAACACAGTACTGATCTGTCAGCATTGTTCACAACTCAGCAGATCCTGACTTCCTCTTAGAGAAAGCTCTTCACTGACCCTGGGGGAACCCGCGCTAAACTGCAGCTCTTTCTTCCTCCAGTGGTTTATTACAAGCCCACCCAGGACAAAGGTGCACTGTGACCCTAATGTGAACCATCCCCAGGTCACCTCTGGGTTATCTTACACCTCTCTGCTGTGTGTTCACAACAAGCAGGACATTTCCCCTTAAATTCAGCCACTCTCTGTAACTTATTAAGACACCATGAAGCAAGACATCCTAGACACAGTTCAGAGGTCACAGAGGTGAAATACACTACAGATGGGCTGAGAAAGCTACTTTCAGCGTGAAAACCTTTTTATATTTCCAACAGATCATCTCCCTGCTAGACATGTTAGGGGCATGTTTGAAGCCTGGAGTTTACGGTGTTTTTTTCCTGGTGAGGTTCACAGTGTGAAAAAACCCCACCAGAAAGTCCCGGAACATGTGATAAGAGTTAGCCAATGAGTAACAGATTTAGAACTTCCTTCATCACACACATGTATGCACACACAGAGCAGGAAGCTGCATCCATAAAACTTGCTGTGTGGAAAAACATAGATGATGTTATTAAGGAAAACAGACAGCTAGGTCTTACCATGGTATGGGTCGACAACATGTTTTTTTTCTCTATATCCTTTCGTTTTGGTTGGTTTCTGATATTATTTCGTGGGTACAGTTGGGGACATTTTCATGTGATGGAAAACCAAATGAAATGTTAAAGCAAAATAAATTAATAATAATAATCGGAATGACTTGGCGATATTCACAAGAAAATGCCCCCAAGACTAGATACAGTACGTTCCCTTTCAGAAATCACCTTTACCTACCACATGTGCCCTGTTGAACTCTGACCCCACAACATTACACAGCTACTAAGGTTTCTCAACTCTGAGGGTCTTCACAGCTCACCCACGTCAGCATCAATAAGCCAGGCAGAGTTGAAGAGGAGCTCTGGGCTGTTCCTCTCCAACCCCAAACATGAGACCACTGGGTTGTTTTGATCCATTTTGGGCTGTCACATTCCAGAGTCTCTCCTCATTACATGCTGGTATCTAATTACTTGCTAGGAGAGACCGAGGAAAGGCCAGGGAGAAACACCATATGGTTGAGTGGGGTGTAGAGCCCACGTGAGCCTCAAAAGACACAGCTGCCCATTGTTTTGAGGAAACAGAGAGACTTCTGGGAAAGGTTGAGTCATTAAGGACGACCACCGAGCCGAGTGGAGTCAAGGGGGCTTTAAGCTCTCCAGCAGTGAGGGACGAACGCATTTTTTATCCCTCCAGTTTACGTAATCATCAGGGTCAGGGGTCAAAGGAGAGACCTGGTCCTGGTGCCTGTGAGCTCCAGCGCATGGCGGGGGATGATCCAGGATGAGAAGACCTCTGGACTCTGGAGGAGACCTTCTGTAAACATCAGGCCCTCCTGTTTCTGGCTAGATCTAAGCTGTTCGGCCTGGTTTCAACCCAGGATGGATGACACTTCTTCACATGCCCCATCACGTGTGCTCACTTAACAAACACATAGATATAGAAACAATAATACCTCCTTTAGCAGGCGCTTTCATCCAAAGCGACTTACAGTAAGTACAGGGACATTCTCCCTGAGGCAAGTAGGGTGAAGTGCCTTGCCCAAGGACACAACGTCACATGGCCACATGCCGGGGTTCGACCTCACAACCTTCCGATCATAAGGCCAATGCCTTAACCCGCTGGGCCACCTAACTCCCTCTGAAATTAAATCAAGGGAGGAACCTGTGAGGTCACACTGGGACCGCAGTGGTTTAAACGTCCTCCTCCTTGTCTTTCATTGGTTAGGGACTGCTAGGGTTTTGGTTTATAGAAATGAAATGTGCATACAGGAATAAAGAGGAGACAGAGGTGAACACACACACACACGGGCACTAAGACTGGCCTGGTGGCCGAGGGCCAGAGGAAATACAACTGGCATGCCTGGAATCTGACTGTGAGGGAGCCACGGTGGTTTGGACCACAGAGCAGAGCACATGATGAGGGCTGTGAAAGGCTTACTGTTAGGGCCTTTATCCAAACAGCCATGTGGGGGTAAATGTCATGCACACTAATAGAACTGCACCCTGTCTTCGCATTTGGAAGCAATTTTACTCAAAGAACCGATCACGGTTCACAGGCGATGTTACGGAAACACAAGCATGTGGACGTTAAGATAAGTGAGAGTGAATAAAAAAAAGGAGTTTAAAATAGTCGGAGCGATCAGAAGTCTAAAAACGTTTTAGTAATGCGTGCAATTTTTTCTCTCTCAAAATTGTCTAATTTCACGAAAATATGATCTTCCAATAATGAAGTAAATGATCTCCTGTTTGGTCACAGTGATGTAGAGGTTTAATGAAACCAGATCACAGGAACGTACCTCTGGGGGTCCTTGCTGGTGTCTGAGGAGCCGTCTGCTGGAGGCCTGCTGTCCAGCCGGGGGCCTGGCTGTGGCTCCGTGTTCTCCTTCTCGCTGATGTCAGGGGGCCTGGGGCTGGGAGGGCCCTGCTCAGGCAGAGGGGTGCGGCGGCCCTGGCTCCCAATACTCCCTGTCCCGGCGTGCCTTTCTCCGGTCCCCCCTGCTCTCTTGGCCTCCGAGCAGCGCTTCATGGCCTGCAGCTGGGACAGGGGAACGATGTCCCCCCCCTGGGGGCGGTGCCACACGGTGCGGCGGCCAGCAGAGTTGTAGTAGTAGAAGCGGCCGCTCTGGGGGTCGAAGAGCTCCCACCACTGGTTGCCGTCGGCCTGCCGTACGGGGGCGCCCAAGGGGGGGTCCCAGCCACACTCGCCGGTGGCCAGGTTAACGTACATGCGCTCCCGGGAGCGAGGCTCCAGGATCTCCACCCAATCAGAACTGTAAATAAGACACAGGAGAGACGGTCACCAGGACAGCAGAGAGAGGAACAGATCAGACCCCAGTCATCCATGGACAAACCCCCCTGATACAACAGGCCATATGGAGCAGGAGCGAATGTTTGTGTCCGACCGCACGTTATCCATCTGTGCGTGAGCGTGGGGAACGCTGGTTCAGCAGTGATGTCACCTCTCTGCTGAGCAGAGGAGCAGCAGGAGGAACAGCGAGCGCTGTTCTGACTAAGAGACAGGTGGACACGCTCAGTACGGCACCAGGACCAGAGCCAGAGCCAGACGAGCAGGACTGGCCGGCAGGCTGGAGGAGCCTCGCCCGCTCCCAGCAGCACCACGAAGGCTGAGAGGGGCTAGCAGCTAAACCAGCAGGAACTACAGAGACACAGACTGGCCCACATACACGACACAGAGGAACACTTCAGAGACAAGAAGGGCAAGTCGACTCAGACACAATGGAACCATGAACTACATTTTCAGAGGTTTTTAAGGTAGTCGGTAGCAATAGCTCTTTTGTGACTTTTCTGAAGTGGTAGAATCATCATATTCATTGAGCTTTTATCCAAAGCGACTTCCAAGAGAGAGCTTTACAAAAGAGCATCAGTCACTGATCATAACAACGTGATAGACCCCAAACACTGCGGGTTGACAGATTATGAAACATACATCATGTGAAACTAAACAAGTGCCAATAGTGATATTTCTGAAATATCACATTGAAAGGGGCCCTTCGTGGAAATGGGATCCTGATTTCAGATCCTGATTTCCCAGCATGCTACAGCTTAGGGGACAGAAAGGGTTAAGGGGTTTTATTGGGATGCACTCTTGGTCTTTTCTCTTCGCTCACAAGATTAGGACACATGCCCAAACACCAGACCACCTGCAGCAGAGAGAGGGGGCAGTGAGATACTGTGACCAAATGCACACATTTGTTTCAGGAGCTTCCGCCAAGAAAGACCCCTATTCCCATCCTCAGAAATAGCCCCAGACACGCAGTGCCAAGCTGCGCTGCCAGGAGGGTCATCTCTGCTGTACGACAGCCAGACTTCTTCTCGCTATTTTACATCCAATAAACAAAGTCTTGAAAAACCCCGCAAAGCGAAATTCAACGTACTGTGACTAACTCCAGATTTATGAGTCGTACATGTCCTCGTCCAGCCTCAAGCTGAAGCTCTTCCCGCTGGCCCCTCTCTAAGCCAGGTTTCGGTGGAGGGGCACAGGAGCCCAGCAGCCCTGCCAGCGTGGGCCCATGCTGCCCGCAGGAGTGGAGAGGCCATCTGTCCTGACACATCGACCAAGGCTCAGAACAGACGCTCTCACATGACTAGTAACTGTCATCAGTCTGACTAGGGGGATCTTAGCTCAGATCGAGTGACGAGCGCATCACAAACAGTAGATCGGTTATTTCTTATTCTCGAGTGTGTGTAAAGAAAGACACGTAATGATGAAATGTGTGTATGTGTATGAGTGGCGTGTGTGTTTCTTCTAAGAGCTGCTGTCATGGCGGTAGATGTTAACCTGTCCGGCTAGTAGCTACATGTAAAAAGAAGGATCTGGTAAAAAAGACGTTTCTTTCCCAGCAGAGCAGATGACTTTTATGCTGACAGACCTGCAAGCTAATGGGCGGGAAAAACATGGAATAAAGAGATGACTGGAGTGAGTCAGTCAGCTTCCTCCCTGACGACCAAACCTTCAGCCTCTCACTGCACTGAAGTCCCTATAGGGGCTTTCACACACACACACACACACACACAAACACACACACACACACACACATACACACGCGCACACTCAACCCTTCATGCTGAATTCCTCCCAGTCATGTGTTTGGCATTACATGATTGTAATGGAAAAAAAAGCTGAAGCGCAAGCACCAGATATGAACACACGTGTGCAGGAACATGTGCCACGTGATCGCACCAACAGGAAACCCAGGGTCAAGGGTCGGCGGCGCAGGCCATCGTAAAACGGCAGAGGAACAGCATGGGGTTAGTGGTTGCGTAAGGACCCTTCCTTCTGGATAAATAAACAGTAGTGGGAGCGGAGTAGAGCCATGGGTTTACTGTTGACAGGCTGAGATAAGCTGGGAGATAGACTGGTCGTCAGGTTCGGAAATTCTTGGAAGAGGTATTCTGGGTGTGCTTGGAGGAGATTGTCCCCCAAGCAACCTGTGAAGGGAACTTTTTGGTTTGGGACGTTGTAAGGACACCCCAACCTCCCCACATCCCCCCCGACACGTGTGTGTCTAACGTTGTTAAGTGTGACACCCCTCACCCACTTCACTCGACAAGGGGGACACCATGTGTACCGACGCAGGCAGCCGGGGCTCGTGGCTGGTACTCAGTGGCACTCCATAGGTAAATATAGAGGTTTTACGATTGGTCGTTTGCTCATGAAGGATCTTACAAGTTAACCAGTGACTCAGAAGATCCTGATACCCGAGTGATCCTAACGCTGTGGAATCCAGCCTGCTTTACATCAGTGACCTCAAGACTTACACTGTAAACGTTTCGTAACGACCTAATATGAAGTCATTACACACATGCTAGCATTGCTTAGCACCTGATTCACCTCAGGGTTTGATTCATGCACTTGAAGCAGATGTTATTTCGTCCCTGAGACGGCTTCTGGGTATGACAATGACACCGTTCCGAGCGCGCAGCTCAGCTCAGAAATAATACAGCAACTAAGGTTGTGTTTAGGAGCAAGTGGAAAAAAATATGGCCTTCAAGTGCGCTACGGAGTTTGGTCTTGTACCCTTCATCTGATAACACGTCCCAGCATCTCCCAGGGTACACTGCTTCTTTGTCTCCCATCTGGGTCAAGGAGACCATTTTGCAGCTCGTGGTTATTCTAGGACGACTAAAAATAAGTCTAGTCAAACAGAATAACACCTCTGCAAACACAGAAAACCTGACAGAATGCTGGAGCGAAACGGGAAGGCCACCGCTCCCCCCCCCCCCCCCCCCATCCTGTTGCTGCCAGAGTGATAGAGACTGTTCGTGGTTCAGAAGTATTTCATCCAACTGTAATTTAAAGTCACTGAATCTATTGTGCAGGAATAACACCTGATCTTACAGAGGCTTCCCCGGAGTGGAGAGTAAATAGAGTCCTGGTCATGGAATCTGCTCCATTGTTCTAGAAAGCAACCCAAAGCGTAAATGCCACTTTTCCCAGCAGTGAAAACATAAGGGGTGGACAATTCATTGTCTGAAAATAGGACAACACGCAGCTTTCTCTCATTGTTTAATGTTGGCTTTCTGTCCACCTCAAATTCCTAGCTAGTTTTTTTTTCCTTTTCCCACTGGACATATAAATCATCGAGAGACAAAAAGTTCTGACAAAGTGTACGGGTCAGAGAAAAACTGATGAGTCAGCGTGTTTTCCACTCATCCAGTCAAGGCTGTTGAAGAGCTTATCACTCCAATCCCATTCTACTGCTTCTGGTTCACTGACAACACCTATTCAGACGTAGAGCTAAGAAAGGGATTATTATGGATTTGTTTGTGCTTGAATTAATCTGTTAGAGAAGGACAACAGGCACCAATAAGGAACTCCCATTTAACATTTACTGCTCTCGTAAACTAACCTGTAACCTCGCCTAACAACAGGCTATTCTAAGCCAGTGGTTCCCCTGAGGACCTGAGGGCTGCCGTCTCTTATAGGCTCTGCCATTCATCTGGGTAATCTTCCAGTTCAGCTCACAGACCACAGCAACAAGTGCCAAAGTCTGCCTGTGTGTATTTACAGACCTGCGATTTCCTATCTGGAGACAGAATACATCCTTACTCCTCAGATACACAGTTTAAAAATAACAAAGTCACCTTAAAGCTAACAAGCCAAATTTCTCCCTGCTCACATTTGTATTTCAAGAACGAGTTTGTTAGCCATCTCCTGCAGCCTTTCAAGCAGCGTCATGCACCTCGATATCAAGGCAGCAATAATCAGGCCCAGACAGCGCTCGGTGTCGTTGGAAGTCTCGTTCAAAGTCTAAATAGGCCGCCCTGCTCCTTGGCAACGTGCTTATCTAAATATTGTAAAACAGGAGTGAAGACTGGAACTGGGTGTGCTCTGCAGTAGCTTCACGAGCTGCGTGTGACTCGGGAACATAAACCCCGTTCACAGGACGGACCGTGATGGACTGAACCAGAGCAAGACGTTCTGAGACACGGCCAAGAAATATAGACACTGAAATGTGGAAAGACATTTAACTTTTCAAACTGTTTCGGTACGTGTAAGATTTATCTCGATCTCTAAGGCCATATATACAGCTTTTTTAAGACAAAATACAGAGGACCCAGATCTAACTAAGTCCATTTTTAGTTGGGAGAGAGGCGTGTTTGTAAGGTGTTGATGGGGGTTAGCATTGTACAGGCCGCATGCAAGCTTCCACACCCTGCTCACAGAGAACAATCACACAGAGGGGGGAAAGAGCACATGTTTCAGATGACAGAAAAGGCTGTGCACCTGTCACACTCACACACACACACACACACACACACACATACACACACATTCTTTGGTTCTTTTGTTCAATCCCATTCCTACCGTTCCACCAAGGTCAGGGGTCAAAACAAACCCTGATAATTAGTGTGTGTTACTCTGTGTACATCTCACAAACCAGTATGACCGCTGCTGAAAGTGCAGTCTATTACAGGATAAGAGACTTCCATGGAGCCACTGGCATTCATCCCCATAGCAACTCCATCAAAGTAACACCACAGTTAAATCGATGTGTTGCGTTTCTGATTCTACTGTACAAAACTCTCTCTACGAAACTGTATCCATTCTTACCAGCATGCCTCTTCAGAAATACAATGGGTTTATTTGCCATTCCACTAAAGGTAACCATAGTGCTGAATTCCCTGGTTTGTGGTTTGTGTGAAGAGATTCCTTGCCTTAAGGGCAGAAGGCTGCGTTTGAGGGGAGGCTTAAGGGGCTTGTGTGATCTCTGTGGTGAGAAAAGGCACTCCAAGCCTTGCCTTGAGGCCATACAGGATCATGTGGCACGTATGAAGTGAATGTTATGACAGTAAAGGTGCATATCCTTGCATGGACTTCAAAGCAGGTTCTATTTAGCCCTTTCCCAACGTACCTGAGGGAGTCTTCTCACGGACTGATAGGACGGGCGCTATGCAACGTTCCAACAGGTTGTCACCTTACATCCTCCCCCTGGGGGTGGGGGGGGCAGCAGTTGTTCTCGTCCGTCCCTCACACGGCCTGCTCGGACTCTGGGGCCGAGTCTGAAGCGAATGCTTCATGGGGGGAGGGGGTGGATGGGGGTTATATTCTGCATGATAAAACATCTCTTGTGTTTGCCGTCCCCCAGCCTCAGAGATGGGCAGAGTGGCAGCATGCCAAGGCTGGGAAGAGGAGGTGAAGCACTTTGAGCCGAAGCAGTCCCAGTCACATGCCTGGCAGAGCGAAGCAGGGCTGGAAGCTGTCCCCTTCTGCAGTCACCCCCACTCAGACAGAACAGGAGGCTAATATAGCCCGGAGAGGTAACACTCAGAGTGACTGAGAGATCGTTCTGTCTGGTGTCCGGGGTGAACCGTATCATTTTAAGGTGTGAGTCATTTGAAGTGACTATACACACACCTCAAAACTGAACTATCTGGTTTCTGTGCCTCAGGGATTCACAGACAGCAGGAATTGTAAGTGGGGTCAATTTTCAGCACACTGGTCCAACCTGCATAGTGTTCCTGGGAAATTGTCCTTTGTGGTGTACAAAGGACAATTTGTGTGAAGAAAAGCACCATGACTAGTTTTATTAGGGAGCCATGTTCCAAAGTCCCAAACCATCCTAACAAGTTGCATCAGAAAACGGACAGTTGTCTGTACATAAAAACCCTCAGGGAGCCTCGAGAATTTTCCTAAACTGACAAGCCAGTCCAATGGTAGCTCATAATCATATGCGTTACAATCCTAGTGCAGTCTACCCTTGGCTAATGCCTGATAGCAGACAATGGACACTATTGTCAAATTAACAAACCGGGCTTCATTCAGCTACAACTGTCTCCATTTCCGTTCCCACATGGCTGCCAGCCAATCAGAGCTTAGTGCTTAAGCCCATGGGGAGGAGCTTGGAACATATTTGGGAGAAGTGGGGTGACCTCCTACAACAGCTGCCATAAGCCACAACCAGAGACAGTTCTCATTCTCCTGGCACAGGATTAGACTGGATTTTGCAAGGTCGTTCCATCACCTCCAGCAGAGCTAGTGTTCCCATGCCACTATCATCCAGCATGATAAATATGATACATGTTCCATACAGAGATATACTGTACTATGGCTTAGAGGGAGTCAGGTGGCTGACCGGTTTAGGGAATCAGGCTAGTAATCAGAAGGTTCGATTCCCGGCCATGCTCAATCACGTTGTGTCTTCGGGCAAGGAAATTCATTCCACTTGCTTTCAAGGGGGAATGTTCCTGTACTTGCTGTAAGTCTCTCTGAATAAGAGCATCTGCTAAATGACTTAATGTAAAAATGTCTTAAAGTCATTCTGTCTCTGTCCTAAATAGTGAATGGATGGATACTCCTCTATGGCTTCTGTTTCATTAAACCCTGTCTTGTTCTCTTGCCCACTGAATCAGGAGCGCTGGTAAAGCTTCTGACCTCACACAGCTGAGCAGACCAGACACACACTCTGACACAAGACAGAAACAGGGTCAATCCCAAACTAACCACGTTATAGGGGCCAAAGCGACCACTTACAGCCCCTGTGCCCCAAAAGATCCCCCTATCCTTTCTGGCTGTGACAAATGGCTGTTTTACCAGGTCAGAGGGCCTCTGGACATGACTGAGCATGTGCAGGAGACATGGAGGGACAGATCGTGGTGTTTACCAAATACAGGACAGACTCCCTGTCTGTTACCCCAGCTGTCAACCCCGGAACAATGGGGTCACTTGTCCAAACATTGAGGAAAGATGAACTGATGGGGATGGAATTGTGATTAATGGACATTGACATCATTTTTTCAGTGTAATTTCTTAATTTTGAAGTGAGAATGTGACAAAAGAGTCCAATCACATTTCTTTTTGCAGGGAGGAATATTTTAAAGGGAATTTCAACCACAGCCATCTGCTTTGGTGCCTGTTCAACATATTGCTACTTTGAGCTTGTCTAACTTTATAGCTGACATTGATGACATTGAGAGCACAGCCTACCACCATTAGCCTCCCTCTGCTGACATGACAAACGAGGCCAGAGTCTGAACGCGGGGCAGTGACGGGGTGAGAGCGGGGTCAGAGGTGACCGATGAGCCACACAGGAAGGAGGCATACTGGATGAAGATTCCTCTCCAAGGAAATGGGCTTCTGACAGCAGATCCTGGGTCAGACCCAGAGCCTGGTTAAGCTGTTAATGTTCCACGCTGAGGGGAGCTGGACAGGGCTGTCAGTGGAACATCCTCCACCTGCTCTTGTACTTCAGGGTATTGGGACCCATAAGCATTCTCTTAATAGGAGCAGAATGAATGTGGAGTGAAAGGAATGAGACAGGGAGCTTTGTGCAGATGTTAAACGTAAACATGTATCTTAGTAACAAGATTTAACTTCACCATTGATGACCTATGGAATAAGTTAGCTTGAATGGAAGATATGACTCAGTATATCCTATCCTATCATACCACGCCATACCATACCATATTATACGCTGGGAATGTTATTCTTTTTAATGCCATCTAGGAACACTCACATAACTTGGCCTGGACATCAGGTTCGAACACAGTTTAAAGCAAGTTAAGCCAGCTTTTTATCCCAGGGTAAGAGGGATTGCAAATGTCAGGGGCTGGATGGGCACAGACAAATGTGAATAGACAAATCACCTAGGCTACGCAGCCTTTGTACAAAAGCCTACAACAATCACATGGTGGTGAAAAGAGGGAACAGAAGGAACCATGTTGATCTTCCCCCCCCAACGTTTTAACCCATTATGGCACCGACGAGCAACTGGAACCACAGAAGAAGGAGTCCTGAAACGCATCGCACTTCCTCTCAACAGGCCAATCAAATAGATCCGTCTTCAAAGCCATTGTGTGACGGACGTCCTGCGTCTGTATTGTCACATGTAGACCCAAAAGGCCAGGCTTGTGCACTGAGGTAACCTTTCTGGAGGAATGCAGTGTCCTGTGTTCCTTTGTCTGCCAACCGTTGGGGGCCAGCAGTGTAAACAAGGAGACAACATCCTAGTATAGCTCATCTCTGCTTGAACTTTGATAGTCTGACCTGAAAGAATGGGAGGTCTCAAATAGGTACGATTAATTAGCTAAACAAACTGAATAACAATACTGCATTGTAAAGTCAGGAGACTTTGGGCCAAACACGTTTGGAGCCTTGATTCGCTTCAGAAGAGCAGAGGAGTTACTTGGTTTACCAGTTAGCAAGGATCAAGTAAATTGGGGATGTTAAATTAGCTTGTATTTGGGATTAAGCATTAAACCAATCAAACTACACTGTCTAGGTCTAAAACTATTATGCCTAGAGTTGCCATTTGACAATGGCCATTTGACAATTCCAACATGCTATTCCCTTCATCCTATATCGAATTAGCTAATGAAACATGTGAGTTAAGAGGTGTTGAGAAGGTATTTCTCTTGATGCATGGTGTGGTATGGAGAATATGAATAGATGAAGTTGATATATATGCAGAACCCAACACCACACAGTCTAATGCTGTCACCAATGCCTCATGGAGGGAATCGAGACCCCGACTGTACGGGGAGGACTGACATACTACTGAGCTGAGAACTGTCGGGGTGTGACGGGGGGTGTCAGCTCCTTGGGCTAGATAAATGACATATCTGAGGGACCTTGAAACACCTCACGATGCCCCTCTTCATCTCCATGGCTGCACCAGTAAGACATCTCAATCATGTTGAGACTATTCAAGAGAAGATATGAAGTACAGTGGATAGTGAAAAGGTTGGAGTCAGGTTTTAAAGGCAAAACTTCAAAGTGACATGACGATGACAACATTCTAGATCATCTCCTTTCCTAAACTAATACAACATTTGGTTTGGATTTGAAACCCATACCTACCTACTCTGTAGCACAGCACTACCTAATGATAATTATTTAGAGGGCAGAGAATCTTTAATCAAAGTGTCTATGGTACCTTACTGAGTGGGCAATAATCTTGTCTTACTTAGTGGGGAATAACAACACAATAACACAAACACAATAACAACTCCAATAACAATTAAAGGTACGCCATTGATAAATGATGTGTTCTATTGAGGTAAACTAGGATTTAGGTATTCATGGGACAAGTAGAACTGAAATAACTACTCAAATGGTAGGACTTCCCAAAGGAAGGCTGATAGTGAATCACTGCACATCTGTCTTGAGAGCGTGTGAATCAACCAAGACAGGTGGAGACGGCCCCATTTAAACCAAATGGTCTTCAGAGCATTTGTCTCCTACCTGGTTATTGGTTCGTTATATATAGAAAAGAGCAAACTGAGCCAAATTGAGGCAGACGGTCATTATTTAATTTAAGTCAACAGGAAGTGCCCTATTTCTAAGGACTGAAGAACACTTGAGCAAAGTTGATTTGGCACTATAGGCTGATATAGAGGTTAGGGAAAGATGGCATTAAATTGATTTGAATAAAACTATGACTATAAAGAATCTATATCACTTAGTTTGACAGCTTGATAAAACTATTTAAAAGCCAATACACTTTCAAACGTAATGCCATCAATAATATACCCAATAACTCGGTATATGGCTATTAAAACGGTAACCCACTAATATTTTTTTTCTACTAGGCCTACTTTTTTAACTTTGCCTTAAAACATTTAAACTGTTAAAAGTTTAGGAAACAAAATGCATACTAACCTATGCAAAAACAGCCAAACTGTTCAGCATAGAAAACGTTCACATAATAAAAAATATATATATGTAGTTTGACAATTCAGGTTTAGTAGTGAGAAACTATAAATTTTACTTTAAATCCCACTAACACAGTCCCCCCCACACAATGCTGCTCCCTTTATGGAGCGGCGCGCGGCTCCTCCACAGAGCGCGAGGCAGCCGATTAAAAGAACAAACTTGATTATAACTTCGTCCGCCACGTTTCAGTAGTTGTGAAAATTAAATGACTTACCTTGTCCCGGCCATTTCCTTCACATTGTAATGAACACGAATATCTTAGAATTTAGACTATTACACTAGTTGACTCCAACTTGTCGGCTACTTTGCACGGTCGGTACGGGTAGTGAGCATGAGACTCTCCAGTAGTGAATCCGATATGGAGTCTCCGCCTCCGCACGTGAAATACGATGGGGGTCCCCCCCCTCCCCCTCCCCCCCCCCCCCGGTGCGGGCTGCACCCCCGCCTTGCCCTCACTCACTGGCCAAGTGAAAGTTCGTCCCAGTGACAATATTGTTTGTATGTGCACATTTATTCATTGTGGCCTATAAATGAGACTTTTTTTAGGTTTTCAAACGTGTTTTAAAGTATCTCTCGAATTCCTCATCTAATCACTGTATAAGTCTGTGAGTAGTTGGCTGGATAATCTTTGAGTGGCAGCGACATCTACTGGTCAGTCCGATTTAATGCACATACACAAAAATACCAGCCAGATACAGTAAAAGCAGCAAAAACATGGATGTGGCAAATCAACACTTTATTCTCAATTACCGTCTAATTAGGAACTCACATATTACTGCTAAAAGCAAAGAAAAGGGTAAAGGAGCAAAAGAGAAAGCAACATTATTTCCATGACAAAGGGCCACAATCTGCATTCTTCTGCACAAATCCATTAATTTTACAGTTACTATTTTCAACAATAATTTGTAAGTGCTTTTCCAGTAGTCAGTTTTGACATATCCATAAAATCGAGACTAACAGCCAAGAAAAAACATCTAAAAGGTAATAATGTTGTCTTAAATAATACCAGGTACCAGAGAATTCTGCCTCTTTTCAGTATTATAAAAAATATTGTACACATTTATATTAATTGCACAACATACATTCAAATACATACTATACAGCAAGTCTTTTTTCTCTCCATATTGTTATCATAGCACCATGTATTGCAAGCGGAACAAACTAAGTTTACTGAATAACTACCAGGGCATGAACAATGCAAAGCAATAAAACATAATTCACTAACGTAGCATAAGCATCCGGTCACTTGACTAATGTTAAGATGTTTGGTTTGCAGACTCCCAGTGTGGGTGTTTGGGTAGTACTAATCCTGGTCTGGGATAAAACAATTAGAATGAGCTTGTTGAGTCTTTTGACTGTACAGTGATGTCCCATCATCTCTCAACATTCACTATAAGGTAAAACAATCATTACTGGTACTCAAGCAACATTTATTTGAGCTATAATACAAGCAGACGTTTGTGGTCCAGAAGAGATGATGTGATGAGTGCTTCTTCATGTTTGTATGTCTGTACAGGCAAAGCAGGTGTGATGACAGAGATCTTCCTCCTAGCTTCAGTGTGGAACAGCAGCAGATCACTCACTGCTGTTTGTAGCCACATCATTGACATTTCATCCCCCTTCACATTTATGAAACCGTTTTCCTCCAGTTCAATAGGCCAATAGAAAAGAGCTTACAGGCAATTGATATGCCATGATGATCAAGAATGGACACTTAAAACCAACAAGAATTTACAGGAGTTGTTGGAACTGACAGAGCGAGGTGTTGGTCATTAGAGAGACAGTCCTGTGAGTTGGGTTTAGTCAGTATGAGGGGGAAAAGAGGCAACAATGATCTGTTTTTTTGTGTGTTTTAAAGATATTTCCTCTGTTTGGAGAGTGATTTTGGTAGCTATAAAAGTCCAGGTCTTCTCCATGAACTCCTACAGTAATCGGTAGATGAGGTTACATTCAACAATATCTCCACAAGATCCTCCGGTTCTTCGCCCCCCCCCCCCCCCCCCCCCCGGTGATGGTGGAGCTGTGTGTGGGACAGGATCGGTGATTAACCCACCCATCCTTCCCAAATCTGCCCTCTGTATGGGGAAAACACATGGATGAAAGCGTTTACTTTAAGGACTGGAATCTGGGGATCCAGCAGTTATTTTCCTGAAGGCCAACTTCAACAGACAAAACAAGGACAAGGACAGAGACGCTCATGACAAGACGATTCTTAATTTCCATAAAATGAGGGTACAGCTTAGTGGCTGAAGCACTGGACTGCCTAGAGGTCAAGAGGTTGCAGGTCAGCCTCCCCCCCTCCCCCCCTCCCCATACCGCACGTCCCTATTATTAAAGCATCTGCTAAATGAAATGAATACACACCACAAACTTTGACATGAGGTTGAACTGATGTTTAGAAGGCACCGTACTTAAAGAGCACTACATTAGTTCTATGACGTACAAACCGAGAATCATGGACTGCTTTTGGAGAAGTGTTAGAAGAAGAAATGCCTCTGAGTCATTTGATGGAGCTCCACTAGCGGAGAGAGAGGGGGGGGGGACAGGCTAAACTGAGAGGAACGAATGGGGGATGACAAACTCACAGTGATTTGGAGGAGGGCTTCTTCACTTTTGGCCTCTTTCGACGCTGAACGGGCCTGAGGCATGCACAGCACATACACACGTGCATTGGCAAACGCACGTGCATGGACAACACGCACACACACACACACACACAGACGTACACGCGCGCACGTACGTACATATGCACAAATAAACAGCAGAGACAAGCAATTAGGCCTCAGTGCAAAGAGGGTGTAAGCAGCTGCCAGCATCAATAAAATGTAACAACCACAAGCTCCTGGGAATCAGTTTGAAGGAAAGCATTTGGGGTAAGGCAAGAAGAAAGGGCCAAGACCTTATAAGGGAAAATCCAGGAAAACTTGGTTACCTGTATTCACTGAAGGAGTTTCGCTCTTTGCCTCCTGCGAGGGGAAAGAAAACAGAGTTGTGGATCCAAGCAGATGACCAGGTGTCATGTTTGTGTCTGTCAGACTCACCCTTCTCTGGGTTACACTGCTTGTGTCCTTTACAGCTACGCAGGTCCATCAGCTGTTGGTGCATCTGGTTCAGAGCGTTACGATCCAGACTGCTGACAGCGTTCATCAGCTGCAGCCAGAACACAAGGACCATGTGTTAAGAAACAACAAGAGACATGTTGGCTTTAGTGAAAAGGCTTCATCATGGATAAGATTATAACCATTATAGAGCAACCAAATAACGAATATTTCATGGTTTATTTGTCTAATATGGTGTGTGTTACCTATTGGACAAGCTGCAGTCTCAATAAAAGAGCAACACACAACAAAATAATGATAAAAAAACACTTAAAAAATACATACCTGGTATGGGTCAGTGTTAAGATCAAAATACTCTAAGAAACCTGTGGCAAACTCGCAGAACAGGAAGTTGTGAGTGTCGTTGATGGTCCTGAGACACCAGTAAGTGTTGTTGTTGGCACTGGTGCAGGCACAGAATGGCCCCACTGACAGGAAGAGGAATATACACTCAGGTGACCAAACACACACTCTCCTCATACATGCATCAACAACATCCGGATTTCAAAAATGTTTCTGCAGCGCCATACTTGTCCAGAAGGGGGCGGTCTGCCAGTGCTGGTTGTCGTGGGTGAAACAGGTGAGGCCGGGCATGCTGCAGGTGTCGTTGTTGCGTAACCTCTTGAGGAGTTTCCGGAGCTTCTTCCTGCGTTTCTGCTCCTTCATCAGCCACTGTTTCTTTTCTTTGGAGGGTATCCTGCGGAGCACATGCAGCCATGACAGAGACAGTCAGGGGAAGGAGGAAACACACCAACCAGTAGAGCTTCAGAATCCTCCACGCTCCTCCTTACTTGAGTGAACGGATGCGACCTGTGTTTAGCCAGAAAGACCCTGTTTTCTTCTCGAACAGGTGACTGAAAGGAGAAAAATAACATGTGAATGACAAAATCATTTAGCCAGCCTCGACGAGGAGCTTTATTAATTTGTGGAAAAACTACATTTTGATGAACTTGCTTCATATTTATGAGGTGTTTTTTTGTGTGGGTGAGTTCAAGGTTCAGACCTCAGGTCGTTACACTGGCACTCCTCCGGCCGAACCTTCTTTAGATGACCTTTGACCTCGCGCAGGTTCTTGATTTTGGTCTGCAAGGTTTCGATCTGAAGCACAGAGGAAACCCACTGGGACAGTTAGCAGTGGGAAACAGCACAGGTGCCAGGTGTGTCTGCAGCATGGCAGGATGGAAGCGTCAGGCCTTTTGAACTTGTGACCTCTGACCTCGTGCTCGATGTGGAGCTTGTGGTCCTTCCATGCCTGCAGGGACTTGTAGAGGCCTCCGTCACACTTGACTGTGTCATTCATCAGAATGGAACACCTGTCCAGTACACAGACAGATACTGTCAACACCCACTAAATCTCTTCCCTCTCTCTCTCTGTCTCTCTCTCTGTCTTTCCCTGTCTCTCTCTCTCTCTCTCTCTCTCTGTCTTTCCCTGTCTCTCTCTCTCTCTCTCTCTCTGTCTCTCTCTCTCTGTCTCTCTCTCTCTGTCTCTCTCTCTGTCTCTCTCTCTCTGTCTCTCTCTCTCGCTGTCTCTCTCTCCCTCATTTCTTATCCTCCTCTCTCACACACACACACACACACACACACACACACACACCTGTAGGTGACTTTGAGAGCAGCAGGTGGTGTGAGGCGGTTACTGGAGGTGGGTCTGACGGTCACCCCCATGCCACTAAACTCTTCGTCCTCCATGTCTCCATTCCCAGCTCCAGTCTTCCTCTGCCTGTCCCAGCTGGCGTTCCTGGGGCCCACAGGCCTGTACCCCTCCTCAAGGTCCACAGCAAACAGATCCCCGTCCAGCTCAAAGGGGATGGAGCGAGCCCAGCGGTTCTTAGACTTCCCTTCTGTCGGGATGACAACAGTAAGACATCATGACTGGCGATACGTGTCTGAACCACCTCATGTTGCCACTGGGTGGCGCCACCACACCATTTCTAAAACAGAATACATGACAAGAGGTCCTCCTCACTCTTTTTGGTGAGCAGCTTCCTCCTCTTCACAGGTGTTGTCTTGATGCCCAGAGGGCCACAGTTACAGGAGCCAGAGTCGGACATATGGCCGTAGCTCTTTGGCCCCGCAGCCATCAGAGCCTGCATGCGAGGGGCGAAGAGGCTGGCCATGCCCTTACACTTATACAGCCTCAGCTTCCCGGAAGGCTCCTCCACACACTGCCACTTCTACACACACAGACGGAGGGAGGACACAACGCTGTTCATCAAAACAAACGTGTATGTGTGTGCATGTGGGTCTTTGTGAAACTGTGACTAGCACATTGGTCCACCAGCCTGGCCACGCAGGTGCACCTGCTGTTGCTTGTGTGCCTGTGAGTGTGTAGACGAAGAGGAGGGTGTGTGTGTATATAAATGTGTGTGTGTGTGTGTGTGTGTGTTAGAGAGAGCCTGTGAATGTGCGAGTGTGTGTCCACTAACCTGGCCAGGCTGCTCACAGGAGCTCTGGTACTCTGCTCTCTGACACAGGTCCTTCACCCGCTGGTACTTAGGCAGGAAGTTCTCCTCCTGGGACACTTCCTTTCCATCAGACCTCTTATGGAGAGGCTTCCTGTGGGACAGGATGTCGCCTCATCAGACCAACATTGCTGCTTTGCTACAGCCAACAACTATAATGGAAACACAAACGTGCTCAACCGATGGCCGATGAAGGAGACTCACCCTCTCTCTAACAGGAATGAATCCCTCCACAATTTCCCCTTTTTGTTCAACTGGAACCTAAATAAACAAGCATGGAAGACATGGTCAATGTCCTTCCTGTTGAGGGGGAGTGTCCAGTCCAGTCCCCCCCCCCCCCCCTTGTTGAGCATGAGGTCACCTGTTGACAGGTCTGTCCGTGTCCAGGAGTTTGAGGACGGACTTCCCGTCCATGTCGGAGGGCACCTCTGCTCCGGCCATGTCCAGCAGCGTGGGCGCCAGGTCGATGTTCAGCACCACATGAGGGTTTCTGCAGCACATACACACGGCAGATTAGCTCAATAAGAGCAACATGTGAACTTCCTGTATCGACTCTGGAGCAGCGAATCGAAAGGGCTCGTCTGAATCTGTCCAGTTCCTCACATGGCTCCAGCCTCCACGTTGGGTCCTCGGATGTAGAAGGGGACTCTGATGTCGAACTCGTAGGGCATGGATTTGCCCTTGACCAGCCCAAACTGACCGATGTGGTATCCGTGGTCGGAGGTGTAGATGATGTAGGTGTTGTCCATCTCTCCAGTCTCTTGCAGCATGTTATACACCTGAGGAGAACACACACAGCTGCTGAAATACCCACCGCACAACACAAGGAGGCACCTAGAACATTCAGAGAGATCGATAGAAAACCAGGCGCAGATCTCTGCCTGTGTGTTTGGCTGTCTGTCAGTCAGTCAGTCTGTCTCTCCCACCTTCTCCACGCTGTCGTCCACAGACAGCAGCGTCTGCATCCTCCTGCGCTGCAGCATGTTGGTGAACTGCATGTGGACAGGCTTCATGGGGCCTGTGTAGCGCAGGATCCAGTGCTTGTCTGAGTTAGGAGCGTAGTTATAACTGGGTGTTCTGAAGGACAAACAGATGGAGAATTTCAGCTGACACTTTTTATGATGCAACGCGTTGTGTTACTTACTATTGTGCTGTTTTGTTTTTGAGTTGAACGACGGTGTGTTGAGCGGGACTGAATAATTGTGTTTCATTGTGAGCGTACACACAATTCATTCAGTTTTGATTTCTGCTTTAAGCAACAACAATCATACATCTACATGATTGTCATGGGCTGATTCACAAAGCGTCAAAATGAGTCTCAGAAGGATTCAGGTTGGGCTCACAATCTACGCAAAGGCGACAAGCTGCTTTACTGATCAATGGCTGCAGACACAGAGAGAATCACTTAATCAATACTTAACTCAGGGACAGATTATAACCTTAATTATTTCAAAATAAACACTGCTAAATATTGAATGAGATCTAAGAGGCGAACATATTTAATGTGAAGCATATTGATTTGACTTTAAGAGAATTCTAATCAGCTGATGGGCAGCCATGAGCCCCACTAGAGATACTAACGAAGGAGAGAATGAGTGTCTTTGCTGTCTGTAGAGGAATGTTTCCTGCTGGAGGTGTGGAAGAGAGGGAGGTACTTGTTTCTCTAGAAGGCATATAAGGACAAGAAGTGATAAAGAGAGAGAGAGAGAAAGAGAGAGAGACAGAGAGAGAGAGACAGACAGAGAAAGAGAGAGAGACAGAGAGAGAGAGAGAGAGACAGAGAGACAGAGAGAGAGAGACAGAGAGAGAGAGAGCAAGATAGAGAGAGACAGAGAGAGAGCGAGAGAGACAGAGAGACAGAGAGAGAGAGAGAGACAGAGAGAGAGAGACAGACAGAGAAAGAGAGAGAGACAGAGAGAGACAGAGAGACAGAGAGAGAGAGAGCAAGATAGAGAGAGACAAAGAGAGAGAGACAGAGAGACAGAGAGAGAGAGAGAGACAGAGAGACAGAGAGAGAGAGAGAGAGAGCAACATGGATATAAAGTGTATAATATATAAGAAGTTGTGTCAAAATCCCACGGGGGACGATACATTACCGGGGAAAAGTAATTAAAAGCAAGCTATTAAAGCCACTGTTGCTGAGCATACCTACACTAAGTACTCTGAGTCCTGCCCGTGTGGGGTTTGTTAATGACGCTGGAGGGATTCATTTTGGCAGCAGAGAAGGATCAGAGAACACTTCTCTCATTACTGCCAGCCTGGATGCCCCCCCACCCCCCCACCCCCCAGGGGCATCTGGGAGAGATCGCTCTGACAAGGGCACCGCACAGTCGCTCGGCTGCACACTCCTTAACACCACGAACATCACCAGAGCCTACTATGAGCTGTGAGTTGTGTGCAAACTTCTTACATGTGCTGGGAGGCGTTGGGGAAAGCGCTGCTGTACTGTGGAGCTGAGTCCTCCGGGCCATGGGGGGCAGCGTGACTCAGCACCATCATAATTGGCCGGTGCGGGTACATCCTCTTGGACATTCGGAAGTAGTTGATGCTGTCGTTGGTGATGACATCCGTGAGGTAGTCCTGGAGGGGGAGAGCGAAGCGTACGTCAGCTACCAAACGGACGTGCTCAAAACATTTTGTCAACTGCTGCTGCCCTGCGTGACAGGCAATGCATCATGGGACACGGGCTTAGACCTTGGGATAGTTGCTGCCGTGTTTTTCGCGGACTCCGTTCCTGCACAGAGTGTAGTTGTAGAAGCGAGAGTTCTTGACCAAGGCGACCCACTCCTTCCAGCCAGGAGGAACATACGAACCGTTATACTCATTCAAGTACTTCCCAAAGAAGGCTGCAGGAGGTGGGGTGGATGGAGCAGAAAGTTAGACAGTCCAATAGAAAACCACCAATATGAAGAGACACGACTCATCGCCCCGGCTGATATGCCGGTGTGTGTGTGTGTGTGTGTCTGGATTGTTGGTCTCCAAACGGCTTCCTACCGGTCCTGTATCCGGAGTTGTTGAGGTGCACGGCGAAGGTGTGCGGCTCGTGGTGGGCCTGCCAGGAGGGCGAGGAGCAGTTCTCGTTGTTGGTGTAGGTGTGGTGGTTGTGGACGTACTTCCCAGTCAGGATGGAGGAGCGCGACGGGCAGCACATGGGCGTGGTGGAGAAGGCGTTGGAGAAGTGAGTGCCTCCCTGCTCCATGATGCGGCGGGTCTTGTTCATGGCCTGCATGGAACCTGAGGGGATGGAAGCACATGGGGGGGGGGGTGTGAGGGGGGGAGGGGTGTGTGTGAGGGGGGGGTGTGTGTGAGGGGGGGAGGGGTGTGTGTGAGGGGGGGGAAGGGGCGAGGAGGAGAGGAAGCGCAGTGGAAAGAGAGCGAAGGGATGGGTGAGAGGCAGAAGACGGAGGGGAGGTTTGAGAATCGGGGATAAACAAGGTTGAGAGATTTTGTTTGGTCTTTTTGCCGAGCCGAAGCCCATTTGAATTCATGTGCGGTAAAAGGCTTTTAGGCTGCTGCTGATTGTTTAGGGAAACAGATGCTCAACCATAAATTCCTGCATTTCAATAGGGGTCTCCTTACCAGCGATCGGAGACGGACAAAGGGTGTCAGTTTGGCCATTATGCAGCCACCCCAACTCAATCCACAGTTTAAGGGCTTAAACGGGTAGGGCTACGGCCAGGGTTTGGCACACCGACAATAGATGCCATAGGCCACTCACTCCCTGCCAGCAGTGGTGTTGGCCACGGGGCACTTGACTTTGAGAGGGGCAATTTGTTACAGTGACAAAAGAGATCCTTAACCTCTCTCATGGACACACACACACGTTCACACACACAAACAGTGACTCACAGCGACTCACCCAGTTCGATGTCCTGGTCGTCCGTGAGGATGAGGATGATGTTGGGCCTGACGTTGCGGACGTGACGGTCCCTCTGCAGGCGCGTCCGCAGCCGCTGCCCAGAGAGGTAGGAGGAGCCCTGGGTGAAGGCCAGGAGCCCCAGGAGGAGGAGGAGGAGGGGGGGGCCGCCTAGCCTCCACCCTGCCATCACTGTGACCTGTGGTGACCTCCCAATGACTGTAGGAGAGACCGACCCCTGGCTCACACTGGAGAGACAGAGAGAGGGAGGGAGAGAGAGGGAGAGAGAGAGAGAGGGAGAGAGAGAGAGAGAGACAGGGAGGGAGAGAGAGAGAGACGGAGAGAGAGAGACGGAGAGAGAGAGAGACAGAGAGAGAGGGAGAGAGAGAGAGAGGGAGGGAGAGAGAGGGAGAGAGAGAGACAGGGAGAGAGAGAGAGACAGGGAGGGAGAGAGAGAGAGAGACGGAGAGAGAGAGACGGAGAGAGAGAGAGAGAGACAGAGAGAGAGGGAGAGAGAGAGAGAGAGAGAGAGAGGAAGGGAGAGAGAAAGAACCAGACTGTTTTGTATTTCACGTGCACACAGAGAGACCCACTTATCTATTTCCAAATCTCAAGAGTCGAAACACCCCTCGATCTCGCGTATTCAGATGGCAGATGTGACCCTTGCAGGGCTATTACCATCCGCTCTCCGTACAAACTCCCTCGTTTGAGCTCCACTCGTTAATCAATCATTAATGATGCATTAGAGCGGTGTCATTGGCTCGGTGTAACGATCTGTGCTGATGAACACATGGCTGGCGGTCTGCAGCTAATGGTGCTGGGCCAGGGGCCAGGGCTGCTGTCAGGGTCCAGCCAGCCCCAGAGGAGGGCCAGCAGAGCAGGGGTGAAGGAGAGGAACATGGAGAAGGAGGAACATGGAGGAGGAGGAATGTGGAGGAGGAATGTGGAACCACAGAACGACAGTACAGTGGACGAGAACATCTGAGAACAGCATGAAGCGTGTGTCTAAAAGGTAAACAAACAAGGCGAAGAACGCAGGAATAAAACCAATCATTGTAAAAATGTGTTTTCTGAAGAGAGGTTGAAGTACATATTTCATAGACGTGCAAACTGGTGCGCTCAATAAAAGTTAATGGAGTTGAGGAGTGCTTCTGGCTGTGTATCGTTAGTGGAGCGATAGCGCAGTAAAGCGCTAATGTGACAGTGATGGTGTGCAGGTGATGACCCTCTCTTTATAAACAAACTACAACATGACTTCCTGTGCTGCGTGCTGTAATCACACTCTACTGGATATTTATACAACAACATGTGAGATACAGACAGGCACATTTTTCTGTCATGTTCGTTACCAGGATTCTTCAGGGCTAGATACATTTACATTTATTCATTTAGCAGACGCTTTTATCCAAAGCGACTTACAAGAGAGAGCTTTTACAAAGAGCATCAGTCATTGAGCATAGCAACGTGATAGACCCCGAACACAGTGGGTTTTTTAGATTGTGAATCATACATCATGAGAACCAATAAGTGCCAAGAGAAGAACTATAAATGCATAACACAACGATTGTGAACATAAAGCAAGAGATACAACAACAACACTGGCAAGTCATCGTATGGGGACCAACAAATAGTTCTAAACAACATTAGATTATGTGAAGTGTAGAACGACCCATTCATTGGAATCAGGTGTGTTGGAGCAGGGAAACATCTAGAACATGCAGGACAGGGCGTCCCTGAGGACCAGGGTTGGGGACCACTGGTGTAGAGGATAAGTATGCCCTCTCCATGGTCCCTATGTGAGGACTCAAACCCCAGGTAAGAGACTGGCTTGCTGTGAGGCTAAACACAGCTCAACAACAACAACTGACTGCCAGTCACCATAGGCCATTCATCCTCATTCTAACCAAACATACATTCTTGCCTGACTTGGCAGCACCGGTGGTTCAGAGGTAGGATTCTGGCCTACCATGTGCAGAAAGCCTGGGTTTCATTCCCGGTGGGGGTTCGAATCCTGGCCAATGGATAATTTCTTCATGCACATACAGACACACACATACACAAACTGAAACACACACTTCTCCAACAATCCAGCATGTTTTCATCCAGGAGAGAGAGAAAAAACATATTCTTTCTTCACAGGATTGATGCCTAGGCGACGTTCCCCCCAAAAAGCACAAATCACTTCCACAAAGTGTTTCCCCAAAGACAGACAAGCACTGCATGCAAATGGAACGCCCCAGTCTTACCCCAAATCCAAGCCGATCCGCCTTTGTGGCTGTCTATACCTCCTGAGTCTCTTCACAACCCCAAAACATTCTGTAGAGCTCCACTTAAGACACCTTCTTTCACCTTCTTCCCAACATTCTGCCTTCCTTCTCAGGAAACACACACACACACACACACAGACACACAGACACACACATACAAATACACACGCACCAAAACAGCTGCATCAGCTCAGCCTTAATTCCTCCTCCTGTGTTTCAAGGCATTCTTCTTCTCTCCCAGAGGAATACATCAGGTCTGACCCAGGGCACTTTGCTGTTTGAAATTCTCCCAGCTCGTCTTTCTCTCCTTTCTTTCACCCTCCTCATCCTGCTCTTATACTCACATCACTGGCAAGGGATGAAAACAAAACAACAGCAACATGGAAAACCGCACACACACACACACAACAACAAAAAAATGGTGAAAGGGAGGGGGGGGGATACAAAAAAACACTTAAACAGCCCTGTCTCCACACAGCAGCAAGCGCTTTGCCAAAATGGCTGCCAAGACATTTACAATAGATAAAGGAATAGTTTTGTTTAAATGAAAACCCTCCTGATTTTTGCCACTCACTGGAAAGTGTTACAGGACGTTTCTGACAGGAAACTAGACCCTAAAAGGGAATAATTGACCAGAATCCTCCCTCTGTATTTCCCAGGCCTGTGATAAACATCAATAGATGCTTCGTGAAACGGAGGTTATTAATGTGGACAGGCAGTGTAGAAGGGTTCTCAGGAGATACCGAACATTCCCTCGGAAGGACAACTGATTAGTATCTTTAATCAGTTACACTCCTTTATTTTATATTTTTTTCCCTCACTCGCTCCACTCCTATTTTTCCTAGGATGAATGTCCCTGTACTTGCTGTAAGTCGCTCTGAATAAGAATGTCTGCTAAAGGACTCAATGTAAATGTAGGTCTATGGTTTGTGAAAATAAACATGATTAAATGGGAGTTGTCATCGTTAGTAAACCCACACTGAGAGACGATGTGTGTCTGTCCTGCAGGCTAGAAAGATGGCATGGTGGGATGATTTACAGACCAAGTCCTGGGGAGTCGGGATGAATGCTGCCCAGATCAGCTCTTTACAGTAAGAGTGATGTGGCAGTGCTGATTCAGCTCCATGTGACACGAGGAAGGAAAGTCAGACATGTAGCAGCAACCTACACTGTACACGAGTAAATATTATTGTCAGCAGAACTCATTACAGGACAGAGACAAAGACAGAGAGAGAGATTGAAAAATAGATAGAGAAATAGATGAGAAAGAGAGCAAAAGAAGAATAGAGAAAGACAGAAAAAGCGAGACAGAAAGAGAGAAAGAGAGAGGGGGGGGTCATAAGTCCTGTGGACTCAATAGATGATCAAATATATTCTCCAAGGTTGCATCGGTGCTGTTTGTCCGCAAGGCAAGTTGTTCAAGAAGAAACTACTGCGCGCACCACATTCCTGTCCTTACACACACTGGAGTTCACAAAGTGCACTCACAATGAAATGTTAATGACGGTTATCTTTTATTGAAAAAGAGTGAAATGTAAATGTCACAACAATAGAGCCAGATCCCACTGTGAGCATTAAGAGACCGTGAGACATCATCCTTGCTGCCCAACAACAAGACACTGAGATCAAAAGCTCAAACAACCTGAGGGAAAACATGTCAAAAAAACGCAACACCACAAGGAAAGAACACTACAGGGTTTGAGTAGTTTACCCATAAATAGAATACCTTGGGCTTGTCATATTGTGCGGTCTGATGGATGCTAGCCTTGAGAGTCCCCTGGGAGGAAGAGATGAATGGAGTGAAAGTGAGAAAATAAGAAAACCTCACTTGTTTCATGTTGAAGTCATGAAGCCATGCAGTGTTTGGATTTTAATCAGCCCAAGCAGTCTTATAATGCATATAAAATATGGAGGAGCCTTCAAGCTCAGAATGGACTGTGGATTTGTCTGTGAGAGAGAAAGAGAGAGCGAAAGAGAGAGAGAGAGGTAGCTTCAGGCGCTGTCTATGGAGAACAAAGCAAGATAGCTTCTAGGCCTGTCTGTTCACACCAAACATAACATCATGACTTGACGTCCAAGGGCTTTAAGGAGAATTAGAAGAGGCGAAAAAATGAAACTGAATCGTAATGGAACTGTTTAAATTCAACTGGAATTCTAATTATTCTGTCTGCTATGTCTGAACAAACAAGAAGAGTTGGCCAAGGATGCAAAAACACATAACTTCCAGTTCCAACACTATCAACCCCACTGGACTATCTGAGCTAGGCTGCGCTTTGGGAATGTGCAATTTAGTTTCTGTTTGGCTGTATAGATGTGGACCCAATGTCCAAATTCACCAAGGACCCTTGAATTAATGAACAAAAGTTAGTATTCAGATGCAAATTCTGCAATGACATGTCCCTATGTGGGAGTAACTTTCTCTGAAGAGAAAGTGCGTATGTGTGTGTGTGTGTGTGTGTGTGTGTGTGTGTGATGTGAGATGTGGTATGTTGGGGGAAGGGTACAGGTTGGAACACTGAATACTGTAGACCAGTGAACCCTGTATTATGTGTATCATTTGTATCATTTTGTTATTGGTACCATATTTGTAGTGTATTTTACATTGTATTCATTTTTTATTAGTATGCCACATATATGTTCTATGTTTGCTCATTTCTGCCACAGTGAATTCTATATTTGTTAATCTTGCATAGCGAAAAAAAAAACATTCTGATTCTGATTCTGATTTTTCATGATAATATTTAGCTGTAGAAAATAGACCAGTATGTCCCGCTTGTTCATTATCGCACCAACAGTGATGAAAAACCGTGCATGCACTTAATGTCCTGGACCATTGGATGGTCATTTCTGAAGTTCACTCACTATGCCTCCACTTCTAGAACATTATTGCTAACCCCAAATCTAAACCAGTATAACATACTGTATACTGCTGAATTGTCCTAGATTGTTCAAACCTCAAAATCAATGATTGCTTAATTAGTGAACACTGGTTCAATGACCTTTAAATGAATGTTCCAGGTCACTGAAGAGACCCCCCATCCCCAGTCCACCCCTCCCTAGTCCACCCCTCCCCAGTCCACCCCATCCCCAGTCCACCCCTCCCTAGTCCACCCCTCCCTGGTCCACCCCATCCCCAGTCCACCCCATCCCCAGTCCACCCCATCCCCAGTCCACCCCTCCCTAGTCCACCCCTCCCCAGTCCACCCCATCCCCAGTCCACCCCTCCCTAGTCCACCCCTCCCCAGTCCACCCCATCCCCAGTCCACCCCTCCCTAGTCCACCCCTCCCTAGTCCACCCCTCCCTGGTCCACCCCATCCCCAGTCCACCCCATCCCCAGTCCACCCCTCCCTGGTCCACCCCTCCCTAGTCCACCCCTCCCTGGTCCACCCCTCCCTAGTCCACCCCTCCCCAGTCCACCCCTCCCTAGTCCACCCCTCCCTAGTCCACCCCTCCCTAGTCCACCCCTCCCCAGTCCACCCCGGTCCACCCCTCCCTGGTCCACCCCTCCCTAGTCCACCCCTCCCCAGTCCACCCCGGTCCACCCCTCCCTGGTCCACCCCTCCCTAGTCCACCCCTTCCAAGTCCACCCTCAGGCCTGTCTCATTCAAAAACACAGTGATGCTCAGCAACAACAACGCTTACACATTCTTTTAATAAGAGTGCTTGTAATCTTTAATAACTTCAAATGGCTTGGAAGGATGCCAGACACCGCAGTGCTTATCCACATTCATGGAAAAAAGATTTAATTTAGATTTCTCATCAACTCTGCACCTTTCTTAAAGCCTGACTCGGAATCTGCCATCCAAGGTTCCATCTGAATACCCAGACACAAATGACGGAATGAATACTGAGGAGGATATGAGTTCTTACAGATGATTTTAAAAAAGTAATTTATATTTGAACTGAGTTTTATGCAAAAACATATTGACAGTGTGGTGTTTGTGTGCTATTGTGTGTGTGTGAATGCAGCCGTCAGCAGCAGACAGAGCTGTATTTCCCAGTGGTTTTTCTGAGCTGCAGCACAAGAACAGCCTCTAAAGCTCGCTGTACGAGTCTGAGAGTGAGCTGCAGAATGGGATGTATGTAATGAACGTACGTAACCTCAACACCTAACACGTCATTAATCCTCCAATGAGTCTTGCGTCTCTTCCTCCCAGATAAGGGCTGATTCTGTGATGTTTTCTGACTAAGATAGAAGAAAGAACATTGAAACACACAAACAGCCCCCCCGCTGCCCTCCCCAACCACATACAAATCATCTAATCTCTATCATCCATTACCCGCATCGCGCTTCATCTTCTGAACGCTTTCACAGACTCACAGAGGTATGAGATGCTTGTGATGAGTTTTCTAGACGAGGAGGAGTCTGAAGATCTAACAGAAGCTCCAGTGATCACAAGCAGGAGGACAAAGACCTCCGATACACTCCCTCCTGCAGCAGCACTACAAACACAGGACAGCAGTCTTCAAAACATTGCTGTTAGAATGTGGGGGAGAGTGAGGGATAATCATCTCTGAAATATCTACGGAATCTATAGAGCAATCAGAAAATTAAGTGCTTTTCAATACGGCCCCTCCTCCGAGCACAGGAGGAAGAATAATTCATGGTCCCATCCCTGTAGGAGCAGCCGATAAACATCATATTTATCGGCTTGTTTTTGTTGTTTTTTTTTGTTTGTGGTGCTTTGGTAACCGTGCAGGAACTTGATGCAGGAGACATTCAGACGAGGAACGCGTTCCATTCAGCTGTCAGTCCCAGAGGACAGGCCGAGCTCTTTTCAGCCTCACCTCCTGTTTTCAAGCGGCCGTCTCCATCGGCAACAGGGCGGTATGCAGGCCCGGTGGTCTGGGTGGGGGGGGGGGGCTACGGCTGTGTGAGGTGATCCGCTGGGGTCAGGCCACTTAGCCCCCCTCCAAGCTCGCCTTAGTACGCTCCAAGAAACCCCAAACAGAACATGGAGGTGGAAGAGAAAACACAAACAGAGCCTCGATGGAGCCTCAGCTGGGTCCGGCCCCCAGAGGCCAAGTCCATGGGGTTTTGGAGGACAAGAATAAGAAGCTGTCAATGGTGTGTTTAGTAAATACTCTTGTTGTTTCTCATTGAACGGTCGGGTTCTGGTGGTGAGAAATGTTTGGGGCAATGTTGGAGTCAGTAAATAAGTGTGGTGTCTTTTGTCTGTGGTGTTGTGATGTGCTTGGGAAACATGGGGGGGGGCGAAAGATGAAACTCAGGACAAAGCTTCTGGACATGACGACCTGCTGAGGGCTTGAATTCCTTATTGACACTTGTTGCCCGGAGGCAAAGCCCCCCTGCTGTGCTGTGTGGAGCACATTCAGGGATTACAGACCCGTACTGTAGTCTCATTGTCCTGCAGCTCTAACCAGCCGTTCTGTCCTCGTGCTGCAGTCTGTGTTCTCCTGGGTTATGACAGAGAGGAAGATGGAGGAAATCCCTTTTTTGGGGGGGTGAAGGGTTGGATTCTGTAGGAATCGTAGTCTCGGAACACTTGTCTGTCTGATGAACTGCTGCTGTCATGATCAGCACTGCCCACATCAAGGTTGATCTGTTTTGCTTTTGTTTATATCCACCCTAATGCAGGTTTCATTGTTGTGATCAAATTAGAGGAGTGTTTTTTTTTTACCCAAAGCGCCACAGGACCCAGCTCAACACTGTAATTTGTTTCCTTTTAATTACCATCCATTAGTCTTCTACCATCAAATGAGAGCATGCAGAAAGGGTACTTGTAAGAGCCGGCACATAATGATGATTACAAACAATATTGGTTTCGCATTTCAGCGAACTGCCCCCCCCAGTGCATAAATTACAGACAACGCAAATAAATCAAGTCACGGTTAAGAGGAAGTGACACGCGTTGTCCTGTCCTGCTAACAGCGATCGTACACCAACTATTATAAGTGACCTTAGGGCCAACTGTCTCTCCGGTGAGAGCAGAGGTAACTCCCAGAGCTGCTTACTCAGGCCAAGGTTAGAGCCCAGGGTTAGCGCTCCAAGTCCGGGTTCAGCTCTGGTCTGTCGCCCCTCAGCCCCGTGGGCCTGAGCAGGGTCATCCAGCCCTGCTAATGGGAATGTGGGCAGGGTGGAGATGTGTGATCTGTTGTTAATCATGCCCTGAGGGACCCGAGAGGCAAACACCACTTCTTTACTCCTTCACTCCCCCTTTTCTCTCCTTTAATCCCCTCTTCTCTCTTCTTCTTTCTCTTAGTCTTCGTCGGAAGATTATCTGGCTTGGAAACCCCCTCCCCCCCACCCAAACCCTGTCAGAGCCATGCAGGGGGTTAAGACTATTGGGGGGCGATGGGAACACAAAGGCTTGAGTCAGATAGGCTTCCAGTGCCCACTTATATGCCGCCTTTAGCCTTAGTAGGGAGTCCTACTTTCAGTGCTTTTAGTTTTCCCATTGAGAATGATGGGTTTCATGCCAAATCTGTTTGAAGAGTTTCAATCAAATCTTGGATCGAAATGAGGACTTTGTGTAAGATGTTTTGATTTGTTTTGTTTTTGAAATTCTTGATTCAACAAACCCCAAAAACAATTGATCTCAACGCAAATCTGAAATAATCCTGTCCTATTTTCCAAATCTGAGACCATCATTGGTCCACAGATCCCAGACTTCAAAAAGTAGGTTAGGGTCCAAAACCAGATCTGCACCTACTGATGGCTCCTTGCACTGACTCCTTCTCTCAGTCTGTGGTCTCTCTCTCCTCCTCTCCTGCTGGTCATATTAAGTGGCAATCCATCCATCCACATGGATATGGATGACCCAGTGTGCCAGTCGGCAACATGCTGCCATCACTAAACCTCCTTAGCTCCGTATCTGGGCACTGCACACTCTGCTCCGCCCCATGTCTTCCCACCAACAGCAGCCCGGACCAGCCACCCCATCTGTCTGTCTGTCCTGACCTGTGTTTTGGCACATGGGGCTAAGTGGCCCAGTAAGGGGGCATCTGGCTGGTAGCCCACATGGTAACGACAGTCAGCCAGCCAGGGACCTGGAGGACAGCTCCTTGTATCTCTCTGTGGCGCGGCTCAACTATTGATATTGTATAGGGTTGCAGACGCCTGGCAGGGGCTTTTAATGAAGGCTCAGATTGATCAAGCGTCAATGGACCTCCTCTGGATAATGATGTCATTTGTTTCTCCCTGCAGAGCTGCCTCTGTAATCCATACTGGGGAAGCGTCGGATCGCAACACACACACACACTTCTACACCTACACACAGACAAATATTAAATCAAGTGCTTTAACACACAATCTCACAGCAACTAGAACCTGCCCTTGAAACGCTAAATGAACTGAGTCAGGACAAACAACTTAAGAGAAACAGAGAATCAGAGAGCAAAGAGAGAGAACCAGGGAAGAGAAAGAGAGAGAGATAGATACACAGCTGTGAGAAGGAGGCTGTTAACTTTCCTACTAGGATCTCACCACCCCCACCCACCACCCTGTGTAAACTGTGAAGGTTCAGATCTTGTTTTTAAACTACACTTCCTTTGAATGGCCGATCATATCCTGTCCATTCCTCTCCCCTCATTTCATTCAACGAAAATGAGAAGAGCTTTGATGAAGTTCATCAACCTTGTACATAATTAGCGCCGTGTCATAAGGAAGAGCACAGCCCCCATTACCCTAATGAAGTAATTACCACGACGACGGCTGCCTCACTTCGATCCTCTCTTCATATGACCTGTCTGGGATGCGATGCTCAGAAGGCCAGTAAAAAATATAGGACAGGATATACAGCCAGCTAGTCGACTGTGGAGAGTTACAGCTGCCTGGATCCCTTCTCCATGGATCAAACACAGCGAAAGGTCAATGAAATTCATGAAGAAAACGTCGCAGGGGCACGTCTTTGATTATAAACAGCCTGTGATGTACCGGACAATGATCCTGTCCTGCACTCTAACATGTGGAGTAGAAAAAAGCACTAAAGCTAAATGAGGAGAGAAGGCAATTGAAACCATAAAATATCCCCATAAATCCACAGCACACGTAGATGGAAATACAAATGGCGAGAGGAAGACACTGGAGAATCGATGTTATACTTTATGGTGGATTTAATGAACGACTCCACTGCAGATAAAGGTAACGAGAGGAGCTGTTAAAACTTCAGGTAAGACATCACTGCCATCCAAATGACCTGGCGGAGGGGGAAGCAGCAGTCATTCAGGGTCTCCTAAGCCCCTTCAGCACTTGTTAATCACAACTGTATTCAAAACCTATTACAGCAATTATCTTAGCAGCAGGAGTGTCTGGGATTTAAGAGAAGCTATTTGAGACTGTAGATGAAGCATATTTTCAGCACCATCGTCCCAGATCTGCTTCAGTTATTTGACTGGTTATGCAAATCAGTATCCCTTACTGCAGTGAAGGGCTGCACATGTACAACTACACAGATGTCCACCATTTCCCAAGGGGATTGACAAAGTACCTACCTAGCGACCGACCAATCACACATGGACAGACAATCTCACACCAACACACACACACACACACACCAAGGCACACACATCACATGCTCACATTTACACACAGGGTTTGAAGTCTTCTACTAAAGATAACAGGCCAGACAGCTGATAAAGGGGCTCAGTGAAAAACAAAGAGAGATGAGCAGCATTTGTGTCCCAGCCTTAATGCCTGGCTGGCACACTGTGGGCTGACTGTGTGTGGCTAGTGAGTTGGCACACTCACTGGGGGCTTTAATGGGGTGCCATCCTGAGAGGCTCCAATGAGCCCAATGTTGACAAAGCTTGCTATCGCCTGCTGTCAGCCTTTTGTGTGTTCACCCAATGGAATGAATCAATTAGGCCACTCACAATAGACCACTTTAATATTTGACTTTTCATCAGTGGGCAAGCAGGGCTGTAGAGACCCAGAACAGGCCCAGGGGTGTGAATGCTGCTGGTCTGGAAAATAGGGGAATGGAGGCCCCAGCTCACAGCCCCCACCACAGGGAGATTCAGGGAGCCTGGAGCGAGGAGACCCTCTGTCACGAGGTTTCAAAATCCCCTTACGCAACTCCCCACAAGACATCTAAAACCTTAAAATGTTTCTCCTGGACAGAAACAGGGTTTTTTGCGGGGACAGTGATTGGATAAAAAGACAGGGAACTTTCCGCCGCTGGCTACTGAAGTGTGTCTTTGAAGAGTTTCTGTCAGACTTTCTTTCTCTCTCGGTTCATCTGGCCTTGCTACAGACTGCCCTGCCAGCCAGGGGGAGGAGGAGGAAGAGGGCCAGTGAACCGAAACGTCACATTCTGGAACTGAAAGGATCAAGGCCTCGAACGGAATAACTCACCAAAGAGTTTTCATTCACCTGTATTCCCTTCTCATCATCAAGAGCCCAGAGAAGCAATTACCTCCTCCATCTCTTTCCTGAACCAATCAGAGACTCATGTTGACCTTTTCAGAACAGCACATCCCAAACACCAGGTTGATAAACTGCAAGTACAGATAGTGGGAATCTAAATCCCATGTCTTTTAATTGTTAAAGTATCATTTTAAAAGGACTGGAAGCTATCTGCTCTGTGGTTAGAGACATGTCTGCTCTTGTCCTTGTCTGGGATGAGATATCTTTTGGAATCACAACTTTATCGAGTGATTTAGTAAACCTGGACAACATTGTAAATACAGCAATAAAATGTACTATGTGTTAAGCATCATTTGTCTCTAAGCACAACTTGTGATGAACATCTTTGATTGAGTTCCATAATCCTATAGGCTGGGCATTGCTCTTTAAGTGAAACCATCAGTCATTAAGCTGACCTACATAATAAATAAAAAAGCCATTATTAGTTACAACACTTTCAGTGAGTTGATGAAGGCGAAGCAGGAAAAAGGTTGAATGTGCAAATGAAGTCTGGCACTGCTGTTTTATGGTAAACAGCAGCTGTGTTAACAGAGGCCTGCGGTGCTGTTAGTCTCCCCTCAGGTCTGTACGGTCTATGGATGGATCCCACTAAGAAGGGCCTGGACTCTCACTGCACGAGGGAAGTGAAAGCAGCTAGCCAGGCAACAGTCCAGCACATCACCAAAGTAGGACTCCCTCACCCTTCTGATGTTGAGATCAGACGTGTGAAGACGTCTCTCTCTCTCGCACGCACCCACAAACACTCCAACAAGTTTGTATTCCACGGAGAACAAGAAAACATGACGTACCTTAAAGCTCGACCGAGTTCTTGTGATCTTCTGTTTCTGTCAAGTTATTTTGGATCTGAAGGCAGTTCAGAACACAGGTGTACACACAGGATGTCCTCCGCTCCCGCTCAGGGTCCAGTAAGGATCTGTCTCCGTTTGACATCCACCCAGCGTCTCTGGGCTCCAGATCTGGGCTCACCCCAGCAGATGCTCCCCTCCATTGTCTCTCCTCCGCAGATGCCAGCCACTATTGAATCCTTCTGAGCAGATGACACTCCCAATCGCTGCTCCTCCCTCACACATGCCCCCATGACAGGTTTGATTTCAAAACACCGCTTTTAAAAACTGCCACGATGGAGATGGGTAGTTGTTAAAAGGTCGAGAGATTGACTGAGTAAGAGATAGCTGCTTCAAGTCCACCCCCTACGTCCATGGATAAAAGTGTCTGCTATATAAACTGCGGATACAAGGTACAGTGTTCACAGCTTGATTTAAAGATCTCATCACCACCTCAGTACATGGTGTATCTGGATTTGTATCTCTACAGAAGTAAGATGTTCAAGTCTCGGTTCTTTTCCAAAATGTTTCTTAGAACTTTGTTGACACTGCCCAAGTACTTTCTCGTGAATGATTAAAAGGGTGACTTTCTTGCGTGACATTTGGGAGATAAATTCAAATGTTACGATCACACTCTATCGCGCGCACCTTGTCACTCTGTGTAAGATGCACCGAAGCAATTTGAACTTCAAACAGAGTGTCAGAATGAGAAACCGTGTTCGCTAGTGGCTCATCATCGAGCAGCTGCGTCAAACTCTGTCAATCTCAGAACCTTTAACTTCCTCCTGAAGGCTCTCTGCTCTGTCTGCCTGGAAAGATGGCCTGACACAGCTACAGTTATGTGATCTGGGCTGTGATTGGTTTTCTGTCATTGTCCACTCTGTACAGCAGTCAACTGTGCCAAGGCCAAGGCCAGCTGCAGAATGAAACAGTCCATCACTCTATGTTTACTCAGCACTTTCCCCCCACACACACACACACACACAAAATGAGAAAAAAAGAGATGAAACAATGTTTCACTTCCCATTGGAAAAGTACACTGTTCTTAAAGTAGGCAACAAGACTGTGTGTGTAGTAACAAGGCGAAAAGCACAAAAAAGCCTCTCCTGAAACAGACCGTTTTGGACAAAAGACAGGAAAAAGAGAAAAATATAGAATTATACTGTATGTAACCTAACAAAAACATTGAAAAGTCATCTTTTACTTTAAATCTATGGCGGATTTGGCCTTCCATAACACAAACAACCTAGACTTAGCAGATACTGTATCATTGTTCATTTTCCCCACTGAAATAAAAGAGTGACAGATTTAATTTGAATCACCGGAGAGAGTAGAGGAATCAGTAGATCCTAGGTGACGAGGAGATGTGACTAGTGCCGCGTGGAGATGAAATGCGACACCTCGCCTTGTCCTTGACGTTGATGAAAGAACGATACATCACAAAGCGACGGCGTAAAAAAAGATAGTTATTACCCAGGGGAGCGAGAGGAAGCGGCTATTTTTACTCCAAGTAATACGTTTAAACCCCAAGAAAATATTCTTCACCATCAATTACCTGTCCTCGCTGGGCTAGATACATGATTTCATTAGTTGGCTTGTCTTCTGTTGAGGCTGGTGTTCTGAAATAATAGCACCTGGGATCTTTGTTTTTCCAGGATTGTCTGTCTGTGAGGTTCAAGACAGATTAGACTAGGAATGAACATGAACACATGAACCCGCCCCACCCCACACCCCCGAACACCAGAACTTCCTCACCCCTCTCTACCTCCTCCTTCTCTTTTTTATATTTTTTATATTTTTATATCTAAATTTTCTATTTTTTATATTTGTTATGTACATGAAATGCTGCTGCTTTTTGGGAGTACCCACAGAATTTCATTGCATGAAATTGTAATGACAATAAAGGACTTATCTATCTATCTATCTATCTATCTATCTATCTATCTATCTATCTATCTATCTATCTATCTATCTATCTATCAGTGAGAAGGAGCCCCAGGCCATGTTTCTGTGATTAGCTGTGGGATAGATCCCACGTTAGCTAGTTAACCCTCTCTCCCCCAGTATCGATCGCTCAACCCTGCCTCCAGCCCAATTAAGAGTTGACTAAACCAATCACTGTGGACCGCTTCTAATGAACACTTTCTTCCTGCCAAGTTCTCCCACACTCTTAATTCTCTCTCTCTCTTCCTCTCTTTCTCTCCATCTTTCGCACACTGCATTCCTACAGTCGCTCCTTATCGCTCAATTTTTATTCAACAGTAACAGCAGGATCGATCTATGTCAGTGCTGAGCTACAACAGCCCTTAAGGTTAATAAGTGAATACCACACTTCATTTAGCAAAGCCAGGGGAGAAACACCAGACATCCTAACATCCCTAAGCAGAACACACTCCCCCAAAACTCAGCCTAGGCTACGATGAATATAGCACAACTGCTGAGGATACATACATGTGAATATGACCCCTATCTGCACAGGGGTAGAAGACAGGATAGGTCTCAGATATGGTGAGAGTTGAGGAAAGTAGAAGAGAGGTCAGGATCAGCGAGGCAAGAGGAATGGAACCTTTGTGTCAGACCACCGTGTGGTGTGTCCACAGAACCGCTAACCTGGGAGGTTCAGCTCCCGGTCAATGAGGCTCTAATGCACTGGACAGTAAACCACTAATACCCATGCCTCCGTGGAGTGACAAAATCCAATTGCAAGAGATCTGTAATTCCGTAAACCTTATTAGACACCACAATGGCTGTTCTTACCCCTGGGAACCAGAGGGCCAGATGAGGAGGGAGGGGTGGGGGGGGCAGAGGGGGGAAGGAGGAGAGGAAAGAGATTAATACTAATGCAGAGACCACTGGCAAAAAGAGACAGGGAGAGAGAGAGAGAAAGAGACAGAGGTGAACTTTTGACCAATTGAATTGAATGAAAACACAGACTTCTAAGTTTAAAGTCAATTCCCTCCCCTACCCAAACACAAAAACAATCTATATTTGAGGCTTCCACACATCCCTGTTGCATATAGTATGAATATCCTACCTTTGAATCCTGTACTCATGTAATTGGTGTTTTGAAGGACCACTTAGCTGTGCTGTTATCTGAGACCATCATTGATTGTTTGCAGCTGGTGGAAGAGTGAATGTTTGTTTGTTGCTGGTATAAAAATCAGCATGGTGTGAGAAACTTAAGACTGCAGAGAGGAAACAAAGATTCCGCCCGCTGTGAGATCGCACAGAACGCAGAATAACTGAAGGAGATGAGAGAAAGGGAATTGGGAGGACGCCTAATTTAGCCAATCGGACAAAAACACCAACTGATATGTTCATGAATAATTCATGAGAAGAGGGGTTGGGGAGGGCGGGGCTGACCGAAGGATCTCATCCTGATCAGAGGAGCTGAGAGAAGCAGAGATGTTTTCCCACATGAGAGGCCGGTATCCTCCTGACAGCTGGAGCGTTAGATAAGTCCACTGTGGAGAGACCTGCTGATGATATATCTCCATTGAGAGAGACTCTGATGGCCTCTCTCTCCTGCCAGCAGGGTGTCATTACAGCTCCCAGTGGGAACCCTAAACTGCTGTACTGCTCACATAGATAACAGATGGAAATCCTTGTCCTGCGGCCTCACACACACACACACACACACACACACACGCAACTTGCACACAAGACACACAGACAGGGACACACAAGTACACAGTATCACACACGTTCACATGTGCGTGCTAGCTCAAATACACGGTCGTCCGACTTTTCAGTTCTCCTGCTCATTCCTCATACCAGCTAATCTGGTCATGGCCAATCAGAAGACTCGTACATCTTCAAAGCTCAATCAGCACCTGTTGGTTAGGATGGTTAGAGTGGACCTGCTGGGCTCAGAGGTAAACCCTGAGGTGCACATGCTGCTGCATCACAACACCTCCATACGACTGGGCGTCCATACAGATGAGCTGAGGCCTCAGGGAGAGGAGAAGCAGGTGCTGAGGTGTGTGTGTGTGTGGGGGGGGGGGTTTGTACGTGTGTGTGGCTGTGTGAGTGTATGTTTGTGTGTACGTGTGTGTGTGTCTGTGTGTGTATGGCTGTGTGTATGTGTGACTGTGTGTGTATGTGTGTGTGTGGCTGTGTGTGTGTGACTGTGTGTATGTGTGTGTGTGTGTGTGTGTGTGTGTGTGTGTGTGTGTAGGTGAGTGTGTGCGTGTGTGTGGCTGTGTGCCTCCCCTCTAACCGCCGTGTTTAACTTGGAGTGCAGAGGCAAAGTAAAGTGATCCTCCACCATCAGCCCACAGAAGCAGCGGTGTCACCTTGGATGCTGTCACTGATATCTGCCACCTGTCACTCGGTGGTCCTGTGGGCAGGACCTGTGGTTAGGCTACAATGGGCCTGTCAATACTACTTCCTGTCGAGAGGAGACTGCAGACATGTCCTCTGCTTTAATCAACGCTGCCAACAGCTTCCACACGCGCAATTAGCATCGTATAAATATTCATGGCAGCGTGTTCTTCCCAGTAGCAAGGGACATCCATGATTCTAACAGCGTGTCAACCACTGTCTGGGCTGGGAGCCTGAACGGCTGACTTGGTATTAAGTCAGAGTTACAGTCAACAATACATACTCAAGGTCAGTTTGAGCATATGAGTGTGTGTGTGCGTGTGTGTGTGTGTATGTGTGTGTGTGTGTGTGTGTGTGTGTGTGTGTGTGTGTGTGTGTGTGTGAGAGAGAGAGAGAGAGAGAGAGAGAGAAAGAGAGAGTGTGTGTGTGTTCATGAGTTTGCAGTGGATGCATGCAGGGAACGAAGAATAAACGTAGAAAGAAAAGGAGATTTCTCCTTTAATCCAGATGAGAACGCAGAACGAGAGTGTGAGAAAAGAACTTGGGGGGGGGAATGTTTAGTGACTAATTGATGGTTGATGGTTGGGAAGGTCTCTACAGAGACACTTTCAAAAGTGTTACCAAGTGTTCAAGAAGAGACAAGAACATAGTCTGCAGCTCAGTGAGCTTTTAATTAGGTGACAGCAGAAGAATAATAAAAAGAACAGAGAGAGAGGGAGAGAGAGAGAGAGAGTGAGAGAGGAGGGAGAGGGAGTGGGAGGGAGAGAGGAGGGAGTGGGAGGGAGAGAGAGAGAGAGAGAGAGAGAGAGAGAGTAGGGAGAGGGAGTGGGAGGGAGAGAGGAGGGAGGGGGAGTGGGAGGGAGAGAGAGAGAGAGGGCGGGGGGGGAGGGAGAAAGAGAGAGAGAGAGGGGGGAGGGAGAGAGAGAGAGAGAGAGAGAGAGAGAGCGAGAGAGAGAGAGAGGAGGTTGTAATAATCCATGTGAAAGTGTGTGGCGTGTGCATGTGTGGGTAACGTGCAGCAGTATGGAGCCAGGGGGGGAGCTGCCAGGTGAACTAAGTGGGTGCATCCTTCTCAAGCCCACAGTCTGCTGGAGAAAAGAGGCCAGTTGATCTGGGGTTAGCTCCAACAGCATGGTGCACACACGCTAAATAATACATGTCCAAAGAACAAATCTGTAAGAAAAGAAATATCTGTAGTAAAACAAAAATCTCTCTATCCCACATCCTCTCTAACTCTCCATCCCTCCATTACTCTGCAATACCTCCATCTTCTCCTTTGGACATGCTGTCCAATCATCCCGTCTTAATAGGCTTCAGGTGACATCACATTAATGGATTAAAGATTAAAGAGCTGCTCATGCTCGCTAGCTCGTTAGCCTCCTGCTTTAGTCACATGTTCCAGCAAAACCCTGATGTAAGAAATGTAGTCAGTTCAACGTACGTTTACAAATATGTGGACCTGAATAGTGTTTCCAAATTTTGAGTTGTTCCAGTAATTCTGCCTTCTACTTTGGAATTATACCTGTGTTCTGTGTAGGACGTGTTCTTTTAGGAAAAACTGCCCCTAAAAATACATAATGTGGTCCGTTCAACAATTTGCTCAGACAACTATCAAAAGAAGAGGTTAAATCAAAGGATTAACTTGAGAAAATTCCAAATAATAATTATGAAAAGCTGAATCTACGCCCCAACAAGGAACAGAACCACCCACACTTCAATGAGACAAACATCCAAACATCCCTCATCTGGGAGCCCAAAGCCCCCTCCGACCCCCGGAGCCTCCTCGCACTCTGAAGAGCCTCTCATCGCTGTGGCTCCCCTCAGCCTGTCCTCAGCGTGGAACTGACCGAGAGCAGACGCCAGCAGCAGCAGCAGCAGTGAAGCACCACACACAGTGTCACCCAGCGTCTGGTTCCCAGCCGCACGCACTCAGACGCTCAGCGTTATCAAGTCTCACATGAAGGGAGTGATGAAGTAGAAAGTAGGGCAGAGCCTCCCTGTACTCTACCTTCAAGAGAAACCTTCTCAGGAACGACGTCCCCTTCGTAAAGCACGACCCCGAGGAGACGCGAGGACGGGATCCACAGCTGGGTCTGCTCACGTGCAAACAAACACCTGCTCCGGCTACGTCCCAGCCCTGTGCTGTCGCCTCTCCCTGCTCAGCCCTGGCTCTGTGTGTGTGTGTGCTGGTCCTAACCCCCACACAGCCCTGTGCTGTCGCCTCTCCTTGCTCAGCCCTGGCTCTGTGTGTGTGTGTGTGTGCTGGTCCTAACCCCCACACAGCCCTGTGCTGTCCCCTCTCCCTGCTCAGCCCTGGCTCTGTGTGTGTGTGTGTGCTGGTCCTAACCCCCACACAGCCCTGTGCAGACAGCCCGATGTTATAGATGCACTGACAAGTGAAAGGAGAGAGGCGTGGTTTCACATGAGATAAATAAAAGAGGGAGGGTAGAAGGAGGAGGAGAGAGGCACCCTCGATCTACAATTCAATTTTCGAAACTAACTCCCCCTTTTGCCGCGTCCCTCTTTCTCTCTCTCTCTCTTGCTCTCTCTTTCCCTCTCTCTCTCTTGCTCTTGCTAGCATAATTTTCTCTTTCTCTAAGACGCTCAACTTTTCCTTTTGGCACAGTGGAACTTCTCCTCTGACATCGCTCTCCGGAACATGATCTTTCTCTCTGTTTCTACCGCTCCTGTTTTTCCCTACATTATCAAGCCCTTTATTCTCTCTTTTTCCACGTCACTTTTCCCCTCTTCCTCTCCCTGTGTCTTTCTCTGTCATTCATGGAGCTGTGGTGTCATCTGGTCCTCTGAGGGATACTGAACCTCACCTATTCACAGCCTCATAAAGGCAGGGCTGGGGCAAAGGAAGGGGAGGGGACCAGGGATCAATCTTCAGGCTTGAGGGAGGGAAGGATGGGGGGAGACCGAGGTTGGCATGCACCCTGGGCTCAGGCTGGCACCGCTGAGGCTCACTGGCAGGGATTGGTACGCCTGTTTACAGAGCTGCAGGAACGCCTGCCTGGTATGTGCTTTACTGCATGTGTGTGTATGAGAGAGAGAGAGAGAGAGAGAGAGAGAGAGAGAGAGAGGAAGAGAGTTTCCTCCTTTTTACGAGCGAAAATAATTCGACTTAATATTCTTAATCCTAACTCAGCAAACTGGGGACGGATGACATTTCCGCATTGACACATAACCTTATCTATCACCATTACGGCGCCCATGCATGTCTTTTGTGCTGGCGGCTTGCCAGCAGGTACTTCTCATGTCCCAGAGTCAGTTCCCATCTCGTGTGAGGAGGGGGGGGGGTGGGAGGGGGGGTGGAGGTGTGGGTGGAGGGATGGATAAGTGGAGGGGAGAAGGTGTGGAGGTGGAGGGATGGATAAGTGGAGGGGAGAAGTGGTGGAGGTGGAGGGATGGAGGGGTGGATTGGTGGAGGGGTGGAGGGGTGGAGGGATAGATAGGTGGAAGGGAGGAGGGGTGGAGGGGTGGAGGGGTGGAGGGATGCAGGGGAGGCATCCATCACTGTCCCCTGATCTGCGTCGTGATTGATGCAGCTGTTTATCCTTCACTGCAGGTTGTTTAGACGCAGTCACGGCAACAGGAGATTAGGAATGGAACCCCCCATCCACTCACCTCTTCACCCTCCCCCCCACCCCTTATTTCATCCAATCAATTACCCTGGTATCTGCTTATATGTTTCTATATTCCTGGTGGAAATTGGAGTTCCTTGCTGTGTTTTCAATTTGAAGGACTGCAATGAATCATCTAATGCATGTGTCTGGATAACACAAGACAGTATGTCTCTGCTCTGGAAAATATCAAATAATGCGCATGCTCAAGACCGTACTTATAGATTTTTCAGGCTGCCTGCTGTACAATGGAACCTCAGCTTAGAACGTTGTTTATTTTTAAACATACCAGTGTCATGTGTGGCTGCAGCACCTAAAACTTACTGTATATCTTGTTATCATCAGATCCTACCTTATAGGTGTATATTTGAGCCTATTTCTTCCTTCCCATTATTGTAGTCAGTGTAGTGAGTGAGCAGGATCGAGACGAGGCCGCTGAGAGCAGCATGTTTGTTCTAAGCAGAGCCGACATCCCAGCACAGGAGCCCATGACTCCAGGACATGGGTTATTCATGCTGTATTCGGCTGTGTCATCTCGTTGACGTCTGACTCCGTAATCCACGCTGAGGGACTTCCTGCCAACAGAGGAGCATGCTGGTCCTTCCTCAACAAGCCTCCGTCCTTTTTGTGACATCGAGAAATAAACAATGAACTGCACGCAGAGTCAAATTGGAAAATGAAAAGAAAAAAAATCGAAACTCTTATCAATGGCTAACAAATGACGGCAGTCCAGAATAGTCCAGCTGAGGCTGCAGAAACGGATTCATTCTTTCATTTTGTGCTTGACCAGGCATCAAACAGAGAGCCGTGTAAGCCCCTTTGGGTGATGTTGTTGGGCTAGCCAGTAAATAAGAATGAATGATGTTTACTGTGATATTCAGGATAGACGTCAATGTCCTCTCCTGCTGGTGCTTTGAGCTAGCCTGAGAGACACAGCTACTAATGATCTGGTTCTTTTTGAACAGTGTGCGCCTGGCTGATAAACAGGCTCCTGCCAGCATGCTGAGAGACAACTGAACCCTCTCTCTCTCTCTCTCTCTCTCTCTCTCTCTCTCTCTCTCTCTCTCTGTGTCTCTCTCTCTCTCTCTCTCTGTCTCTCTCTCTCTCTCTCTCTCTCTCTCTCTGTCTCTGTCTCTCTCTCTCTCTCTCTCTCTCTGTCTCTCTCTGTCTCTCTCTCTGTCTCTCTCTCTCGGTCTCTCTCTCTCGGTCTCTCTCTCTCTCTCTCTGTGTGTCTCTCTCTCTCCGTCTCTCTCTCTCTCGCTCTCTCTCTCACCCTCTCTCTCTCTCTGTCTCTCTCTCTGTGTCTCTCTCTGTGTCTCTCTCTGTCTCTCTCTCCGTCTCTCTCTGTCTCTCTCTGTCTCTCTCTGTCTCTCTCTGTCTCTCTCTCTCTCTCTGTCTCTCTCTCTCTCTGTCTCTCTCTCCTTCCCTCACTCTCTCTCTCCCTCTCTCTCTCCTTCTCTCCTGCAGTCTCTGGTTGTGTGTGGATGTCTATCCAGCAGTGACTGTGGTGTAGAGACTCCCTTTGATCACCATGACTACCTCAGGGACAGGATAGAGAGAGTGAGCCATTACAAAGACACCTAGGCGTGGCAGGGGGGCGGGGTCAGGGATGTGTAAACAGAAGGCACAGAGTAGGATCCTGTGAGCGTGCTACTCCTGCTCAAATGTTAAGAACTATCTGTGGATTTCATTAAGGAGAGAACTGCAGGCCCCATAAAGATACTATCCACACCATGCATCAGTGACTTAGCCCACTGGTTCTAACTTTAAGGCAGTGTGATTTGACCAAACCTTGGTGGGTCATTACAGGCTCACTGATAAGGCATGTGCATCATCTTGTCAAGTCTAATGTATTCTTGTCTTATTTATTTGCTCCTCACATCAGGAGACCCTATTATGACCATCAATAGTTAATAAGGCCTTTATGAACAACCATTTGTTTCCAGCAGTTGGCTTGGTGCCTTGAGGTCTTGCTATTATTCATTGATGAGCATCCCAGCTCTCTGTAAATGATGTGAGATGTGCCTGAGGACCAACAGCAGTGTGGAACCATGTTCTCACCCCCCCCCCGGCCCTCCTGCCCCCCGGTGTCCTGAACTCACTTACCAGCACAGGGCTTTGGATACTGGCTGGACCGTCTGGGTCTGGGACAGGCCATGACTTTAGCACTTCAGCAGTGTTTTATTGGATTATGGAGGGACAGTTAGAACATGATTAGGATGTTTCTCCATGATGAAAACCGTGAGTATGTCATCACTTCCTTCTCTTCCTAGTATACGTTGTTCTTAAAGCTACAGTAGTGAGGATGTAGGGATGAAACTCTGTTTCTAGGTCCGTTCACAGACTGTATCTCCTGGCTGGTCATGTCACCAGCACCAGGCAGAACAGCGGAGGGTGGGCTGTGTACTGTGGGACCCCCACATCAAAGTGGGAACCCCCTGCAGAGGCATCAATGGAGGGAGACATTCTCAGATCTCTGGCTAATTAACTAAACCCCCTTTGACGCCAGCTCATTTGCATATATAATAACACTTTCTCTGTAGTATCTGGTAGATATTCTGAGTAAGCACTGCCTGTAGGTTTGTCTAACAAGGACCCCCATAGTTTTCAGCACAAATACACGTGTAATCACTCTTTACCAGCAGGTGCACAGCACATACAGTACATGCTGAATCTGAATGTACGCTCTGGTAAACATTAGCTCTTCCATCTGCACTAACTGACCCAGACACAAATATACATGTTCCATGCACACACACACACACACACACACACACACACACACACACACACCAGACACACAGACTGGACCAGTTCCTCCTGGCAGATTCATAGCACCTTCTACTATACTAACATCCATCTTATGGACAGAGCAGAGAAAGCTTCGGACTGTCACCTAAGTGAAAAAGACGTCCTGAATTATGTATTGCGAGGCCTTTAAAAGGTTATGTAGCTCAGCACAGTCATGTTTGCTGTCCTCAATAATGAATGAGTTGTTTGTCCCAAAAGCGAACCTCGATTTTTCTCACAACAAACAGTTGCACGCTAGTGGGAGTAGGTGTGGCGTCAGGTGAGCTCCTGAGACAGCCAAAGATAGGGGCTGACATCAGAACTGCAAGCCTCATGCTGAGGTGAGTGTGTGAGTTTTTGTGGGTGTGTTTGTGTCTGTGTGTGTGTATGTGAGTGTGTGACTATGTGTGTGTGTGTGTGTGTGTGTGTGTGTGCGTGCGTGCGTGTGTGTGTGTGTATGTAGGTGTGTGTGTGTGTGTGTGTGTGTGTGTGTGTGTGTGTGTGTGTGTGCGTGTGTGCGTTTGTGCGTGTGTGTGTGTGTGTGTGTGTGTGTGTGTGTAGGTGTGTGTGTGTGTGTGAGGGTGAACACCTCAAACTTTGTAGGAATGCTGGTGGGGTTCTTGTAGTGAGTTCCAGAATGTTCTTACATTAGCCTGACTCACACCTACGTCAACAAGAAAGCGATCCACACAGACAGATGAAGCACTCAGAGCTTTAATGCTGAGCATAATGAAAGCCAAGGAAGCAGAAGCCACATTAAAGAAGAGAGAGACTCATACAGAAGATTCAATATTTTATTTTACTTTCCCCTGAGGATGGAAATGATGAATTGTGTAAAAAAAAACATCTTGGGTACATCATATTAAAAAGCCAAAATGTGCGTGTGGAAGCTGAAACAGAATGTTCACGTTGCTGAGTAGGCTTTTAGGAAAACTGCTTTTTTCTTTGGACTGTGGGGGTGACACCTCTCTCTTTGATTAGCTGTCGCCGTTCAAACAGCCGAAAATACCAACACAATGTATTACCATCCTCATCTGCATGCCTTCCCACTGCTACAGCTGATTAATCATCATATCTGCTCCATCACCAAATAGACGGGATTCTGTCAAATCGCATCTTGTTTCATGGCTTGTTGCGTAACGATGGTAGATGACAACATGGCTTCTCCAATTTGATTGTGGAAATTGTGGAACTTCTCAAAATGCAACAAACTATTTTTCTAGTTTCACATCTATCCTAACTGGAAATGCCTTGCTAGAGGCTGTGAGAGAGGAGGTAATTGTGTTAGATGCGATATTGTAGATTTAAAAAAACAAAAACAATAGGGGCTTTTTTATTCCAGTGTCGCTTGTTAGTGGGTATTTTTTATGAAGACATGCCGTTAGAACGAAACCATTTCAGCAAAAAGATACTAGGCTCCCCAAATGGAGTGAGAAGGAGGAGAATGACAAGGTGGATGCTTAGGGAGGACATCCATTAACCAAGCACTCAGGATGAGCTGGGGACTTTACTGTGAACATTCAAATGCCATCGTAATCAATCAGTGTGCTGTATGCTAACCATATTGCCACACACACACACACACACACACACACACACACACACACACATACACACACACACACAAACACACACACACACACACACACACTTTTAATTAAACACAATGGAGAATGTGCAAAGCTTTGAAGGCCACCAAGCTTCAAAATCGATCTCTGGCTGGGACTCTGTTGACAGACTATGCATTGTATTTTTAAAATAGGGGCCTAATATTTTAAACCAGGCAGGTTTGTATCACATATTGTTTCTGGAATCATTTATAGAAGAATTTCATGCTGGCTTTGATACATTTCTTATTCTGTGTTTCATTTACCCACATAGGGTTTTGTTTATGGCCCTGAGTACATTATGTTGGACAGCCTAATCTCTAAGGGATGGCAAAAGAAACAATTGGTTACAGCAACTTCCAACAGCAGTAAACCATCCTGAATGAGGGGGAGCGTGAGAGGAGAGGAGCAGTGGTGAGTGAGTGAATGAGTAAGAGCCTGTCTATGGAGGGTGGTCAGTGTTGAGACGCAGACAGCTTCTGCTGAGAGAGAGAGAGAGAGAGAGAGAGAGAGAGAGAGAGAGAGAGAGAGAGAGAGAGAGAGAGAGAGGGGTGTGTACATCCATTTCCAGACTACTGATCGTTCCGTTTCGAGGAGTACCCATTTAGCAGTACTCATTGCATACACCAGAGGGCGTCAGTACATCAGTTTTAAAGAGACGCAAACTTGAAGAACAGAACGGCCAACCAGCTCAGTATGGCTGATCCATCCCTGGTGTACGCACTCATACTGTGCGATGAACCGATACTGCTCCACCCCAGCAGGTGTAGCCCTAGCAGCAGGAAGAGGCTTGGAGTGCCACAGAAAGGGCAAAATAAATACAGCAAACACAAGCAGCCTCCATCCCTCAGGGGGGCCTGCGCAAGTGAACCATCCTCCCAAAATGACATTGACCTAATCAGGGAGGCGGGACAGGAGAGGAGTACTGTAATAACCTGCGGATCACTTGACTCAGAGAACATATCAAGGCCCTCTGTTTGTTTTTCATTATGTCTCGATGGCCCAGAGGTTCTTGAAGGAGCTTTTCCCATGACCTTCCAGAGGAACAGTAACCTCCCCTCCGCTACCCAGCCCTGCACTCGGTGCTGTGTCACTGACAGTATTTTTAACCTCACTGCTTTGTTTTCCTTGTGTGTTGTTTTTTTTTTGCGTGTGTGCGGACAGAGACACGGACAGACCCAGAGATACAACTCCAGGTTGTTATGCATGTGATAAAACAGCCCTTTAAACAACACTAAAGCCACGCTGAGGAGGGTTATTAACCTGACACTGCAGAGCTTTTAACAACAGGGGTTAAACTGCTGTAAAGGCTTTTACACACTGAATGTGACAGACTGGTTAGACAGATGGACTGAGATGTGTAACAGTGAGTTTGGTTGGGTTTTTTAACCAGTGTCATCCACTATACCTGCTTGAGTTCCTATCACCCTGCATTTTGTCAGTGTGATCTGTTATCACTCCCTGATACAGGCCGGATGTCCCTTGAGGTCTGCTACAGTGTCCTTGTGTGTCAAATCTCCAAGGTTGAAGATTTCTCTAGAATGTGCTGCTTGGCTGATAGGGAGCTGATATCAGTGAACCCAGATAGAGAATACACTGTAAAGCTTAATAAATAGAACCCATGCCCACCTTATCACATTCCTGTTAGTTTGTAAGTCCCTCCGCAGGGTCTCCGGGTCCCTGCAGGGTCTCTCTCTCTCCCTGCCGGTCTCGGTTGACGGTGGGGGGCGGCCTAACTAGCTCTGATGCGTCTCACAGTATCCTAGCAGCTGTCCTGTCAGACTGCTAATTGGCCTGCCTGCCAAACAA